>SPJY01005689.1:1088650-1196571 GCA_005191435.1 Raddia distichophylla
CTAGCAGAGTTTGATCTGTTATTTGCTGCCCGAACTGCTATTAAGTCATAGGTCCTAGCTGACTTTGTCGCTGAATGGACTTGCCCGCCCAAATCCCAGGACGCTCCCGAGCAACCTGATGAACCCCCTTGGACCATGATTTTTGATGGCTCGCGCACTGGAAACTCGGGGGCTGGGTTTGTTCTCGTCTTCCCTCAAGGAGAGCAACTCCAGTATTCTATACAATTACACTTTGTGGCGACCAACAACGCCGCGGAGTACGATGCCCTCCTCGCGGGACTAAGAGCGTGCAAGTCGCTTGGCGTCCAACGACTGACCGTGAAAGGAGATTCACAGTTGGTCATCAACCAGGTTAACAAGGAGTATCAGTGCTGCGATGACTCAATGGCGCGATACCTGGTTGAAGTGAGGAAGTTGGAGCGGCACTTTCGATTTTTCGAGGTGCTCTTCGTGCCCAGGAAGGACAACTTCTTGGCCGACCAGCTATCCAAGTATGGATCCTCACGAGAACCTGCTCCGGCAGGGGTGCTCATCGAGCACCTTCACAAGCCCTCAATCACGTCTCCGGACGAGGCAACAGAGACAGGTGGTGCTGTCTCCGTTATCGAGCAGGCTGCGGACTGGACAACGCCATTTGTCCGGTACCTTGCAGATGGGACCCTGCCCGACGACGAAGCTGAGCGTTCCCGGCTTATAAGGCGTGCTAGTCCATACAAGCTTGTGGACGACATCCTTTACCGTCAAGGTGCTCTGGGAGTTCTCTCCAAGTGCATCTCGCAGCAGGAGGGTGTGTTCCTTTTTAGGGACATACACGAGGGTGCCTGTGGCAAACACGCCTCCTTCAGGACTCTGGTCAGCAGAGCATTTCGCATGGGCTACTACTGGCTCACTGCGTTACAGGATGCCCGTGACGTTGTGACTAAGTGCAAGGCATGCCAATTTCACGCCCAGAATGCCCATAAGCCCGCCTAAGAGCTCCAAACGATCCCCCCATCTTAGCCTTTCTCCACATGGGGTCTGGATCTGCTCGGCCTGTTCCCCAAAGGGTACAAGGGCTGCACACACTTGCTCGTTGCCATTGATACTTTTACAAAGTGGATCGAGGCAGAGCCTGTGTCATCTCTTCACGCCAAAACGGCTGTGCGCTTCTTTAAGAGCAACGTGATCACGCGATTCGGGATTCCCCACAAGCTGATCACCGACAACGGTCCCCAGTTCAGAAGCGAGTTATTCCAAGAGTACTGCGAACAGCTGGGCACGAAGGTCTGCTTCGCTTCTGTGGCACATCCACAGAGCAATGGAGCAGTCGAGCGAGCTAACGGACAGATAGTCCAGGGTATCAAACGACGGGTGTTTGCTGCTCTCAGCGAGCACAACAAAGCCTGGGTTGACGAGATCCCTTCCGTCCTCTAGGCTATTCGCACAACGGCCAGCCGGGCAACCGGGGAAACTCCTTTCCAATTGGTTTACGGTGCCGAAGCCATCCTGCCCACCGAAGTAGTACTCGCTCGCCTCGCACGAGCTCGGTCAACTTGGTTGACGCTGAGCAAGAGCGCCTGCTCGAACTCGATCTCCTCGAAGGCACACGCGACCGGGCACAAGTCAGAATGGCACGCTACCAGCAAGCTCTTCGCCGGCACGCTGCCAAATCAGTTCAACCAAGGTCCTTGAAGACGGGCGACCTTGTTCTGCGCCGTTTCCAGAACTTGTCCAATGCTAACAAGTTAACTCCCCGGTGGGAGGGCCCATTCACGGTCGTTTCCACTGCTCGCCCGGGGCTGTTCGCCTAGCTATGGAGGACGGGAGAGAGCTGACCAGCACTTGGAACATCGACCAGCTTCGTAAGTTCTTTGTGTAGGTCTTTCGTTGCTTTCTTAGCTCTGCGCTTTTGTAAAACTTCGCGCCTTAGTTCGTCCAAGTCCCTCGGGCTGCCATGTAAAGTTCAATCTAATAAACAGTGAATTTTCGTGGCCCCCTAAGGCCCCTTTTCACTTCTTGTCTTCTCAGACGATTCTCTCTCTGGTAACACTTGATGGCTGTCTGGTCATGCGAACTTTTGGCTCTGCGATCTTCAGGGTTTCCTTGCCCGTATCTAGTTTCAACGAGTTCCTAAACTCAGAGTTGCGTAACACGGCTTCCTGCCTTGCGGCTAAGTCTGCTCTCGTAAGCCCTCCGCGATAGAGGCACTTACCGCTCATGGCAAAACCACTTGGAAAAGTCTGCTCTCGTAAGCCCTCCGCGGCAGAGGCACTTTCCTTGTTCGGTAACCCTCGGAATCGCCTACCTTACGTTAACGAGCAGTACATGGAACAAGTCGAGCAGGATGCGGGTGTCACTCTGTTTCTCTACGCACGTACTTGAATTCGCAAACTTAGGTTTTCAAGCATCGTCCGTACCGGGGGCTAGGGTGTCGCTCTTTTGCTTGTACACCTGTTCGAGTTCGCAAACTCAGGTTTTCAAGCAGCTGTACAACGGGGGCTGGGAGTTAGGCTGGCGTTCTACTGGTTTTCTTAAACTTTCTAGCGCTGTTTCGCCTTGCTCTTAGTTTCCCGTTCAATCTTGTCTTGTTGCTGCTCTTTTTTGCAGGGAAAAGGTAAGTCTTTAATTACATAACCAAAAGTTTTACAGGTACAAGACCCTTTCGGGTTACAGCCCTATTGCTATTTAGAAGCAAGTTGTTCCTTCAGCTCCTCAATCACTAGCTTGAGGCGCACGACTTCCCCTTGGGCTTTGATCCCTTCTCTGGCCTCAGCTCGGAGACGTTCGGCTTCCTCCTTGCTGTGCTTGGCTTGCTCTTTGGCCTCTGCGCGAAGGGCTTCAACCTCTTTGGTCTTGGCTCGCAGCTCCTCGGCCAGGCTCTCTCTCTGACTAAGGCGCTGCTCGGCGGCTTCGAGCTGTTTGGACAGCTCTTCGACCCGTCTTTCCGCGGCTAGCGCCCTCGCGGCCAGCTCGTGAAGCTCCTCGGCTTCTCCCGGATAGAGCCGAGGGGATGTAACCCTCTCCCCGGCCAGCTTCGCCTTGAGCTCCTTCACCTCCGCCGCGAATCGGTTCCGGCTTTCGGCCACCAGCACGAGCTCCTCCTCGAGCAGCCTCGTGCGGCGCTGACTCCGGAAGGTTTCAGCGATGGAGTTGCGCTCGATGGCGACACCCTCTTGGAGATCATCCATGGTGCTTCGCAAGACCTGGGTGAGAGATGAGCAAGTCTGTTACCTTTGGACTGCTGGTAACTTAAACGAACAAGTTTCTGTTTGAGTCTTACCTCTCGAAGCCTTTGCTTCAAGTTTAGGCGCAGGCGCCTCCCAAGTCCGCGGGTTGCGAAGCCGGGGATGCTCGGCGCGGTCTTGGCGCGCTGTTCCCTCCGCTTCTTCCGCTGCTTCTTCTCTTTGCGGGAGCGCAGCCTCCTGGGGGCAGTGGTGACCTGCCCTTCTCCTCGTTCCTCTGCCCGTTTGCCTTCGGGCAAAGACCGGCGCCGCTCTGCTCGGCGACGTCGGTGTATCTGCGGACTGGGCGACCTATGCGCCCTGCTCGTGGCTCTCTTCTAGTTCAATGGCAGGTATTTCGTCCTGCTCGCCAGTTATCTTCGCCGTCACAGGGATGGGTTGCCCCTGCGACGAGGTGCCCGGCAGGACCACCTGCTCGGTCCTGCCCCGGGCAGCTGGCAGGGCCAAAACCTTGGCCCCGCTCTCCGTGGCTTTACACCCCGCTTCGTCGTCTTCGAGCCGCTCCACGGCCGCCTTCAGCGCGTCCATTTGGTCGGTGGAACCTGGCAGGAGCGCGGACCACGCAGCCAGTTTGTCCTTGAGGTTAGCCAGCTTCACTGCCCGCGATGCACCATATAGGTGCTCGGGCAGCAATGACTGCTCGATCGACGTGTCTACGTCGTCGATAGCGATCTCCTCCTGGGCGGCTGATGAAAAAGCGATACGTTAAGTACTGCGCGGTCAGGTAAGTTGTGTGGGCGAAAGGCGTGCCATTGCTTACCTGCCGTAGAAGGCTTGATCTTTTTCTTCTTCGCTACAAGACGAAGCTTCCGCCTCTTGCTCGGGGGCTCCTTGGCTTCTTGTTCGCCTTGGCCTCCGGAAGCTTACGGCGACAAACTCAGCTCCTTACTGAGCTGAGCACTTTTCCTGCGCAACGCAAGAAGAGCTTCCTTGCGCGCTACCTCCTCCTCGAGCCTCCTTTGCTCGGCGACCTGTTGCAGCCGTTCCATATGGCTCCGATGAGCTTGCGTATAGCGCCTCAGCCAAAGGGTCAGGCTCTGTACCTCCTCGTCGCTTTGCTTGGTGAGGAGGGATGGGCTAGGGCATTCCCCCCTTGGCTGGCCGCGCTCGCGCTTGCCTTGCCCGAGGCGCTTCTTCGCCGTAGGGAGCTTTTGAGATGGTTGGCGGTCGCTGCGGCGCGGCGAGCTCCGCGTCGGCTCGACCGCCATCTTGGGCTTCACGGCCACCTTGGCCTTGCCCTTCCTTGCTTTCTCTTTGTCGGATTCTGATAGTTCTTCGACGATCCCGCCGATGATGAGCTGATCTTCCTGCACATTATGAAGTGAATGTTAGTATGCTTTGATTGTGTGAGTTTTTGCAAACCAGTAGGGGTTTCAAGTAAATTACCTCGGGTGTGCAGACGAGCACGTTTCGCAGACATGTCTAGGCCACCTCGCCGGTGACCTCGCTATCCTTCCGAGCAGCCTTCAGCATGGCGTCGACCTGCTCAGTCACCCATGCGTCTGTCGGTTGCACTGCCCGAACAGAAGATGAGCTTAATTCCTGTTCGGATGAAATCACTAAAGAACGATTAAGTGTTTGAGGAACTTACACGTGCTCTCTCTAGTGATGTCCTCCCAGCCTTCTATCTTGTAGAAGGGGTAAGACCTTTTACGCAGCGGACATATCCTGTTCGCCACGAAGTCCCAGATGATCTCCCTTCCCGTGAGCCTGAGGCCCACGAGAGAGGCGATCTTCCAAGTAAGGTACCACTCCTCACCGCTCGGCTCTGGCCGCGGCATTGGAGTTCCCTTTACCGGCGCCTTTCCGGTGAAGACGAGCTTGCTGTCGTCGCCTCTCCGGGTGTAGAACCACCTCATCCACCACGGCCCCATCGAGTAGAGTAGTGGCGGACGACGATAGGGCGCGTCGTCGGCGGTGGCCCGGAGCTTGAGGTAGTAGCACCCAAGCACAGAAGCGGCAGAGCTGCTCCTCGTCACTGTATAATAGTGGAGAAACAGCCCCACCGATGGTTCAATTCCCAGGTAGCCCTCGCACAGGTATGCGAAGACGGCCATCTGGAGGAACGAGTTGGGGTTCAAGTTTGCGACCTCCAACCCGCTGATGTTCAAAAAGGCCTCCACGAAGTCGCTTTCAGGAGACCTCAACCCGAACAGTGCGAACTGCTCGAAGTTGACGAACTTGTCCTCGAGCGGCTCCAGTGTTTCCTCCTCCCCGGGCAGCCTCCAGCTGCCGGTGTCGATGTGGCCTTCCGCCTCCCAAATCTTCAAGTCCTCCTCGGTCAAGGTAGTGCCTGATAATTTGGCCAAAGCAATCCCCCGGGTGGACGAGCAGCTTTGGTGGTGGGTGATAGCTGTTTGATGCTGAGCGCGGTTGGAAAAGGACTTGGGAAGGAAAGGTGCACAGGAGCGAAAGTGGCGAGCCGCGAGCGGTTCGGGTGCTATTTATCGCCCAGACGAGCAGCTCTGCAACGGTTCTTTGCCACAAAACGGCTAGTTTTTACCGCAACGGCTAGGTAAAAACGGTTGCCCGTTCTGGCTGCGCAGCGAAAGTTACCGTTGAGATCTGCCAACGGCTATTTTTTCCAGTGTCTACACTGAAGGTTAAGTACTCTGCTCGGGCAGATGTGATTCCCTGTTCGACGCAACAGAGTTGCTCGGTACTGATTGGGTTCGCTCGATCCCGAACAAGTCCCTGTTTGGTTGAACCTTAACCTGTTTGGTTGATTGTTGTTCGTCTCTATGACAGCGAGATTTCCCTCTTTGTGACTTGGAGTCTCAAGAGGAAGACCCCACCCTGGTGAGATATTCCACTTGAATCTCGGGGGCTAGTTGTTGGGGGAAAAATCACGGCCCATTGCCATGGCCCACTCCCTGTTGGGGGAAAAATCACGGCCCATTGCCATGGCCCACTCCCTGTTGGGGCATTGCCATCGCCCACTCCTTGACGGCCCAATCGAGCAGCCTCCCCGGGGCCTCCTCCTTGGAAGGTTCTATCAGGCCCATGTGCATCCTGCCGAACAGCTTCTTGGCTGGCACGGTGCGTATGGGTCTAGGATTCGTGTTTAAGTCCGTCTCGAATAAGAGTTCTGCACAGCTACGTGAAGACCCAGACGTTGGTTTCCCGGATTGGAGTAGGAGTCGTGGTCCCCAAGAATTGGAGTTTACCTTATCTGCCGTGGGACGTATTTGGCATGGTATGAGTTCGTTACGATCTTGTAGTTAGCCCGGCCCGATTATCTCCCGGTAGGTCGGTTCATCAACACTATATAAACAGGGCCCCTAAAGCGTGTAGAGGGGACCAAAAGCCAAGAGATTTCGCATTGTCGCACATTACTTCCTATACACCCATAATCTCGTCGAGACCTGTTCGTCTCGTTGAGTTCCATCTTGTAATCCTCTTTGATATAAAGAAAGGCTGGACGTAGGGCTATTATCTCTTTGAGAGGCCTGAACCAGGGTAAAAACTTCGTGTCTCCCTGTTGCTCGTTGATTGCTGTTCGCTCTGTTCGGCGTGTCTCCTATCTCCCCTTCTCAAGAACCTTAGTTGACTTGAGATCGATATCTCGACCGTCGACAGTACTATCATATTATATAGTACTAGACTACCCATTATCCCATGCTCTCCATTCCGAAAAAATATCACACCGTGAATCAAATATTCACGCGGTTATAAGAAGTATACTTTTTAGTTATTTTTTGTGACTTTTAGTTGTAGTCCTAAAAAAACTAAAAATCAACTATATTTTTTAGCCTTTGCATGTCTCTTTTGGAGAGCTTTTTGCTTATTTTTTTAAAAGCTATCTCACATTTTAATTCCAATGAAAAAATATTAGTATTGAATTTCATCACTCCCACTTTTTTATGCAATAGTAACCACGGCGCGTCGAGGCATGCCTACCATCCTAGTGTTGGAATGTGGCGCATACACGTTAGCCCCATTCATGCAAAAATACCAATGCACATAAAACTTTACTACCACCTTGCTAGTTGGTGGTAAAATATATCAACATATAAGGGAGAGTTTCCAACTCCCCTTATATTAAAGATGAAAGATATTAAATTGATCAGAATGAAGATGGGATCACTCTAAGTCAATTTCATTATGCAGAAAAGATTTTAAATCGCTTTGGTTTTGATAGCTGCAAAATATCCCCAACCACAGCCACTGTTGAGGCTGAATGGCTTTTGTTGGACTTACTGATGGTTGAGAAAACAATTCCACCGATCCTAATGTATTGTGATAACCAAACGGTGATAACCAAGGTTATGAGTACTAAGGATAATATGAAGTCCTCCAGACATGTGAAGCGTTGTCTTAAATCTGTTATAAAATTGAGAAGCTCCGGAGTAATAACTGTGAATTACATATGCACTGAGAAAAATCTGGCAGACCCTTTTACAGAGGGGCTATCAAAAAATATGATTTGTATTGCATCCAAGGACATGTGAATGAGGCCCATTTAAATTACATCGTAGCTGTAACCCATTCCAATGATCGGGGAGATCCCGTGATTTAAATAATGCAAAGAACAAGTTGATGGTGTAACAAGAGAGTACACATAATGTAGCCATGTCCAAAGTACTCTCAACTGTATGAAAGGTTGGTTCTATACCTTAATGTATTTTAGTGTCCTAATAAGAGGAAAATGTATCAGCCTACAGGATACCTATAAATAAATACACCTACTTGAGCCTAACTGTGTGGTCGCAGTTCACAAGAAGGGGGCATTCTTTAGAAAGCTCATGAGCAGATCAGGGAGCATGACCATTTAATACTCCGTTTAGACGAGGTTCTGTGGTGGCCTAGTATCAATTAAGATTTCTATTGAAATCTAACCACACAAAACTATGAATTTAAGGCTTAGTCCATTCATCAGTTGTGGAAGGAGTGATCTCGTTATTCTAGTTGCAAGTTCAACTCGTACGGGACTTACACCAAAACACTGGTATTTGAAATGTTGATTCAGCATAGCAATTAAATTGTTGAGTTGTTTCATGCTGTGGCATTTGGTGGAGGCTTGTTGGAATGCAGCACATACCCATTAGGCCCATTCATGCAAAAATGCCAATGCACATGAAACTTAGTACCACCTTGCTAATTAGTGGGAAAATATACCAACATATAAGTGAGAGCTTCCAACTCCCCTTTTTGTGAGGCACATAGGGAATGGGAGTTTATTTGCTAGAGTCACATGCACGCGCTTGTGACTTGCGACGTCACGAGTCACCGTGCCGTGGATGGATCTATTCCTAGCGCGTTAATCTCCTTTTATGAGGTCGTGGCGGTAGGGAGGAGACGGCGGCGGCGGGGAGGGGGCATCGTAGGGAGGAGGAGGCGGCGGCGCCGACGGGAGGAGGCCGCAGCGGTGGGGAGGAGGCCGCGGCGGCAGGGAGGGGGAAGCGTTGTGGGGAGGGCGCAGAGAAGATTCGAGGAGGGGAGGGGGAACCGACGGCGTCGTGGGTAGGGCGCGGAGAAGATTTGAGGAGGGGAGGGGGAACCGACGTGGGGAGGTGGGCTCGAGGGTGGGCGGCTCAACGGCTCGGGGAGCCGACGCACGAACTACTCCCTCTTTAAAGGAGTAGAGAATTAAGAAGCTCCAGAGTAATAACTGTGAATTACATACGCACTGAGAAAAACTTGACAGACCCTTTTACAAAGGGGCTATCGAGAAATGTGATTTCTATTGCATCCAAGGACATGGGAATGAGGCACATTTAAGTTACATCGTAGCTGTAACCCATTCTAATGACCGGAGACCCCGTGATTTAGATGATGCAAAGAACAAGTTGATGGTGTAACAAGAGAGTACACATAATGTACCCATGTCCAAAGTACTCTCAACTGTATGGAAGGTTGGTTCTATATCTTAATGTATTTTAGTGTCCTAATAAGAGGAAAAGGTATCAGCCTACAGGATACCTATAAATGAATACACCTACTTGAGCCTAACTGTGTGGTCGCAGTTCACAAGAAGTGGGCATTCTTTAGAAAGCTCATTAGCAGAGGGAGCATGACCATTTAACGCTCCGTTTAGACGAGGTTCTGTGGTGTCCTAGTATCAGTTAAGATTTCGACTGAAATCTAACCACACAAAACTATGAATTTAAGGCTTAGTCTATTCATCAGTTATGGAAGGAGTGATCTCGTTATTCTAGATGTAAGTTCAACCTGTACGGGACTTACACCAAAACACTGGTATTTCAAACGCTGATTCAGCATAGCAATTAAATTGTTGAGTTGTTTCATGCTGTGGCATTTGGTGGAGGCTTGTTGGAATGCAGCACATACCCATTAGGCCCATTCATGCAAAAATGCCAATGCACATGAAACTTAGTACCACCTTGCTAGTTAGTGGGAAAATATACCAACATATAAGTGAGAGCTTCCAACTCCCCTTTTTGTGAGGCACATAGGGAATGGGAGTTTATTTGCTAGAGTCACATGCACGCGCTTGTGACTTGCGACGTCACGAGTCACCGTGCCGTGGATGGATCTATTCCTAGCGCGTTAATCTCCTTTTATTTTTGGATTTATCCGTTCGCAAGATAACTCCCCGCGTCCGATTTTTGTGGATCGAATGAGCGGTTCGCAACGTGAGTGCGCGGCATGCAACGTGCGTCTGTTTTGCCTGGGGAGGCGGTTACGACTTCGATAATAAAATCTCCAGGAGACGTTCAGCAGACTTACACTCGTTTTCTGTCTCGTTTCCATCTGTTGTGTTGAGTCCTCGCGTGACCTTCGTTTTTCGTCAACCTTCCTCTCTCCGATCCGGTTGCTGCCGTGAGACCTGCATGGGAGGGCGACAATTAGGTTTCTGGGCAGCGCATCCGCACAACCTCTGACGCCGATGAACCTCGACGTCGACTACTTCCTCTACGGCCAGACGTTCCCTCTTCGCGTCTTGTTCTTCACCAATCCCTACGTAAGTTCATCCTCTGATTCCAGTAGCCGTGAGTGCGGCTAGGCTTTCCTTCGTTTGCAAGTATGAATAGTCTGTTGTGCGCCTGCTTGGTTATTCATCTGGTATACCTTATAATTAATTTCGGAACTGATATAATAAAATGGTAAAAGGTTATCTGATAAAATGGCAAAAATTCAATTTTCTGGTGTGGGTGAGGAGGACCGGATGTTGGCTTGCTGGAGACTCGAAAGGGTTCTTGGGCCTTGGGCGGTTGCCCCGTGCAACTGTTGGAGAAACATGGGCCGAAAGTAATGCGCAGCCCACAAGTTTGGGTTTGGTTGGTTCAGTTCTGATGCTAAAAACCAAACCAAAAATCGAAACCGAAAAAACCAAACAGCATGAAAATATAAACCGAAAATCAAATAAACCGGCACCCCTGTACAAGAGACATGGAGTGAGAATTATTTCAGTTATTTTTGGGTGGAAACATTTATCACATGAAGATTCTAGCACGAGGACATCATCAATATGGACATAAATAAGATGCGACGCACTTCGTTTTATCCACTATATTTTCATTGACGTGCTTGCCGTGGCGACATGTGGAAGGACCTCGTCAGTGTTCTACTTGAGAGCAAGTTGGCATGAGCCCTTTCACCGAGTTTTTAAGCCATATAAAACAGAGATTCTACGTGATATTGGTTTACATCAGTCTTGCGCCAAGATCCAACAACCTCCGCACTCTTGTATCATCTTCGGACCAATATTTCAGTCTATCGAATCCTCCTAGTAGAAGCCACAGCTTTTCAGATTATAATCTACGGATGGACAGCTCGATTAAAGACGAGGAGAAAGGATGGAGGGAGGGGGTGGATTTAGTGCACCGACAGCAGCAATGGAAGCAGCATGATCCATCCCTCCCTCCCTGACACCCACAGCGTGCGCCTTCGCTTTGATGGCCCCGCCCCGTGTCCAGTGCCCCTGCCCAACGGATCACCGAGCACTGCAATGCCCCCTGCCGCCCTCCCCTCCCTCACACGTGCCACCCCATCTCGTCTGATCCAAGGAACTTTACTCCAATTCCATTTCACATCACTCGTTCTTGGCCTAGCACTAGCAGCAGCACCAAGCTGTCGTCCGACAATGTTACAGTCAGCAGCTCAGCTCTCTGCGCTGAACGGCTTCAATATGGAGGCTCACGGGCACAAGAGACCAGCAAGCAGTAGCAATCTGCATGCATTACGAGTTGTGCAGCTAGCTAGACCAAGCCTGGGCTGGGACCAGACCAGAAGATGCAAGGCACTATTAGTTGCGCCATTCAATTCAGCGGCTCCGTCTCACTCTCAGCGGTACGGTTCAGGATACAGTTCGGAGAAGGATTTCTTCCAAGAGGATCATATCCATTCCTCTCATCTGCAATGTTTGTACTACTTCACATTGCCGTCCGCGATTTCTCGCGATCTTCGTAGGCAGGTTTTGTGCCAGAAAGCATCAACAAAGCGAGGCACAAGCAACTGTGCCAAATGTACTACAAACATTCAGATGCACCAACAATGCTGCAAGATATCCTCGACAACCACAAAATAGCAGCAGATTGCACACAGCACAGGCTGACTGGTAGTTCATTCAGACTGGGCACAACACTAATAAGTAGCGGTAGTACTCAACAGTTGAAGAGCCTGTTTCAACTTTCAAAGTAGCTAATGATAATTGCATATTCGTCTTTTACAGTGGTACACCTCCACAGCAAACCCATTCCTTCCATCCAGGCACAACAAGTAGCAACAATCTGACTGTTTTTTTTACCAAACAAGTATGATGGGAGAAACGTAGAGAGCATGCGCCCCCTGACCGACCTCGCTGTGGCCGAGGGGCGACAAGCATCGACAACAACACACAGCACAACACGACACACTCAGGAGACTAATAGGACACCGAGCGACGAATCAATCAGCAACGCTTCTCGCCTGCTCCGAGTGTTAACAGCGGGAGCAGGGGGAGGTTGAGGAATGGTGAATTTGGGGACCATATAACCAGTGTCAAAAGTGGGCAAAAAAGAAGACGTAAAAAACTGTAACCGCCATGTTCCAGTAGCTTTAGCTTCTATATCTTGTTTCTTTCTGTTGTCGCTGGGGCGAGCCGAGGCAGTGTGATGGCTCTGGCTCTGCAGTGCACTCACTAGCAGGCAGCGCCGCCACGGCATGACAAGGCGCCAGCACCGGAGGTGATGGTGCCAACCATGGACGATGACTTTGCGCCGAGGCTGGAGGCACGGGAGTAGCTGGCAGAGGCGCCTGCTCCAGATGGGGTGAAGAAGGCACCATTCAGCAGGAGATCGCCCTCTGATCTCCAGTTCCAGGCCTTCCAGATGTTCTGCCCTGTTTCCACTCTCTTCGTTACCTGCAGTTTGTTCATACCAAAACTTTGTTAGCTACTGAATGGTTTCTGATGGTGAATCGATGAGGTGTGTACCGACAAACGGTTTGGATGCATACCTCCTTGGCGAAGGGATTTGTCGGAGCAAGGTAGCGGTTGCCCTGGCTGTTGATGGTTGGCTCAGCGCTCCCACCAATGGCGTACATCTCCCAGTGGGTGTAGTCATTGTTCACCACATGGAAGTAACCATGCCTGCACCTGAATCCAGGGAATTCAGACGGTGACAAGAGTTAGTACACTGTTATACCATCTGAACTGAAAAAAATGCAATGTGACACAATACAGAACAGAAACAAGGATATGAACTATTGCCAGATCGCCAGAAGTTTCAGCATATGCTGGTTGAGTTCATGAATTTTACCTCGGCATTCTCTGGATGAGCCCTTCGCCAAAGTGGTTGAAGGCTATTGTGACCTGCATAGCCTTGTCTTTCACATAGGAGTCACTGTGGCCAAGGAGCATCACCTGGCATTGTTCATTTACCGTCAGTGAAAAATCCAAAGCAGGATGTTTGCACAAAACTACAAAAATTGTCATTTGCACGTAAGATGCTACAGCAATATCCACAGTAGAGCCAACCGACAACTTCTGGTTAGATTTCATAGAGGAACATTTGGCGCGAAACTTATCCTAAACTACTCCTGCAGGTAGAAAACAAGCAAATCCTTCACAAATGCCAAATCTTGGAGATTCCAATGGCCTTGATGCAGGAAACAATAGATGGACAGGCAAATTATTGCAGGATGGAAACAAACGTATAGGATCTAGGACGGACCGTACCTCATTGTGGTGGGTGAAGTAATTGTTTGACACTGTGATGGCAGTGGATCCCATGATGGCATCGACGAGGCCGTCGGCGCAGTTGGAGAGGGAGCAGTGGTCAACCCAGACGTGGCTGGAGCCGAAGATGGACACGGCGTCGCCGTCGGCCATAGTCCGCCAGCCGTAGTGACTCGGGGAGCTCCGCACCATGGCGTTGCCGGTGGGCTTGCAGTCATGGATGTGCAGGCCGTGGATGATGACGTTGGTGATGTACTGTATGGTGATGCAGGCGCCATTGGCGATGTGCACGTTGGCGCCGCGGCCGTCGATGGTCTTGAAGCTGTTCATGATGAGCTCCTGCTTGAGGGTGATGACCATGTCGCGCTTGAAGATGATCCAGAGCGGCTCGTCCTGGATGACGGCGTAGCGCAGGGTGCCCTCCTTGGGGTTCACGGGGTCGTCGTCGCCGGGGTCCGTGACCACGTAGATCTTGCCGTCGCGGCCGCCGATGGCGTTGCGGCCGAACCCGATCCCGCAGTCCGCCAGCCGCTGCCGGTTGTTGTGCCAGTCCGGGTCGCAGCGCCAGCAGTCGTCGATCGGGTTGCCCGTGCCGCATGACAGGTACCCGAGGTTCCTCCGGGCGGTGCTGTTCTTGATGGACCTGAATACACATCCCCTTCAGCTCAGACTCGAGTGCCGTCACAGTGCAGCAATTCTTTGCTCATGATCGAGCCATTACAAGCTGGAACATCCAGGTACTGTACAGATCGACGAATATGTGCACGCAAAACTTTAATGGTGATTTTACGCAAAGTACAGATGCGAACCACTGCGTCAGGGACCAATTCACTGTCCATCAAACTCCCTGCTGTCTCTTGGGTGGATATGACCTTTCCATTAATTGGTTCTTTTCACCATGAACCAAAACAAGAACAACTCTTCCTTTCTGTTCAGTTCATCTGCTAGATTATTACCAAAGTTACCATCCAATCTAACTAACATGTCAATCACCTGCCATTACCAGCTCTACCAGCAGATCGTGCGAAAGGAGAAGAGATTGATTAGGTGGGAGGGAATTGGGCAAGGTGGAGAGGCTGCCCGTTGAGCACCATGAATGCCTCGATGTAGGCACGTCGCTCACGCAGGGCAGGGCGGGGGAGGCAGCCCCACATGAGTGGGCGCCCGGGAGAACGTGGTGTGTCACTAGTGCACTACTGCTACCGCCACTTACGTAGATGGTGTCAGTACTAATGCAGCCACAGAGCTGGGAGTGAGAGTGAGAGTGAGAGTGTGAGTGCGAGGGGTATGGTTGCCGTGGCGAGTGCGATGGGTCCCCCAAAGAAGGAAACCGATCGGGTTTAATGCCCTCCTCGACGGGCCACGACGTCGCAGCAGCAGCAGCTCATCACCTCGCCTCGCCTCGCTCGCCATAAAGCGTACAGGTGTGGGGGTGTGGGTGGCTTGCAGCTGGGGCCCCGTCCCCCTGCTCGTAGGACCCCACCTGGCAGGCTAAAGTACACACCGTTGCTATGCATGCTAGCTAGTGTGTCTGCTCCGGTCAGGGGCTCAGGGCTTCCTTCTCACCTCCAATTCCCTCCTTTTCTTTTCCACTGTGTGCTTCCGCGCGCTGTGAGAGGCTGTGCGTGGGCCCGGGGTGTCCGGCGGTGGCACCGGCACGATAAAAGAGCGGACAAAAAGGCTACTACTGCAAGTCTACAACACACTAAGCTCGAAAGAAGAGTAGAGAGCTTATATGGAGAGTAGTAACCGCTGTACTTGTTCAATGACAGCAAATCCACTGCTACAAGTGAGCTGATACTGATACTGATACTGATACGGAGGTGAGGTAAGCTAAGCTAAGCTAAGCTCAAGCACGCTCGTGTCGTTCCGGATTCGGTCGCTGCCGCGATGGCGATGGCAGCGATACGCACAAATGATGATGATGTCGATGCTGATAAGTAAAGAGGGGGGAATTAATCCATTAAGGGGAGGAGAGGGACGTACATGTGCACCTGCGAGGCCACCGCTTCCGGGTCGTCCACCGCGCCAACCACCGCGCCGGCGTCGCCACCACCGCCGCTGCAAACGCATAACTCCAGGGTGAGCTGAGACGACACACAAGGGAGACCCGTCGCGTCGCCGTCGGCGGCCGATGTGAACATGCAGCCGACGGCAACGGCTCAAAAGCAAAATTATCAACATCCTTGATTTCTCTCTATGCCTTACAACGGCTAGAAATCAAGATCACCAAAAGATGCAATTTGTTGCAGTACAGGAACTACTGCTCCAACTCCCGGAGCAGTGTGCAATGTAGCTAATGGGATCAGTACTCCTCGTGTGAGATCGGTAAAAAGAAGATGATCCGTGCGGCGCGGGTGGATGGATCATGGATGAGTGAATGGTACGTGCATCGGTGCATGGGTCATGGGTGCATGGTCGGTCGCGAGCCAGGGTTAAAAAAAAAAAAAGTAGAGCAGCAAAAGATTAAAATTAAAGAAGCAACAGTACCACTGTTACAGTGCCAGTGCCACCCTCCACTCCTCATCGCTTTGCGCACGCGAGGCTGCACCCAAAAGTTGGCCACCGCTCGCCTTTCTCAGCAGCGAGACGTGCCGCCATCATTTCGGGTGCATTCTCGGGGACGCGACGCCATGAACACCCCTCCCCTCTCCTCTCTTCTCTCGGCTTCTTTGCACAGCTTTCGTGGGTTTCGAAAGTCTTTTCACCGCTTGACCATGGCCGGTGGACGGTGGTTTTCTCGCCCCGCCTTGCCCTCGCCGCTCGAGGGAATTACCGCGCTGCCCCTCCGCCTCTGCCACCGTAACGAACTCGCCGCGGAAAAGCATCTCTGCCTGCTCCCCCCTCTCTGTGATCCTACGTTGTTCGTTGCAACGAAAAATGGCGGCACTGATCTCTCAACCCGCCCCAAATTTCAATACGAATTGCAATGGTTACATTTTTTACCGCGCGATCAGAGCACGAACCAAAAGTTGAAGGGGTTGCGAATCTTTTTTGGATCGAAAAATTTGGGGGGAAATAAATCCGTTATTACAACGGAGAGCCCCTCTGGTTTCCAGGTTTGTGTCTGGATCTGCTTTGTGGGTGTGAAAAAGAAAAAAGGGGATATTTGGGCCGCCCGGATCACGCGCTCGGTGCGAACCGACGGTCCAGATGCGCCCGCTCGGCCGTTCGAAATCACGACGAGACGAGAGGAGAGGAAAAGCAAAGGGAGGAGGCCAAGTGCTCTCACCTCGCCGCCGCCGCCGCCGGCCATGACGAGTCCCGGAGCCACCGCCTCGTGCCGCTCGCCACCGCCGCCGCCGCCGCCGCCGTGGCCGTCCTCTCGACACTGCAACGGCAAACGGTGAGCACAACGACGAGAACCCGCGCGGCCGGAAATCAAACGCTTTGGGACGAATCCCCACGGGGAATTCAAAACGCGCACGATTATCCGCCCAGGACCAGAATTCGCCGCCGGGGAGGGAGCGCGGCAGCGGCGGTGCTCGTGAGCGCGCCGGCATTACACCACAGGGGAGAGAGCAGCGACGGCGAGGAGGGTTTAAGCTACCTGAGCCCCGCGAGGAGGCGGCCGCCGGAGACGCCCCCGAGCGCGACGCTGCCGGCGAGGAGCGCGAGGAGGAAGAGGGCCGTGCCGAGCGCCGCCGTGAGCGGGGCCCACCTCCTGCCCGCCGCTTCCGACATTGCCGCCGCGGGCGCGCTTGCTCGTCGAGCTCCCCTCTCACTCTCTCTCTCTCTCTCTCTCTCTCTGCACGCGAGCAGAGCGGCGGCGGGAGAGAGAAGGGGAGGAGGAAAAGCGGGAGGAGTTTGGGGGCGGAGACGGAGGAAGACGGCTTTGAGAGGCGCGCCCATTTATAGTGCCTCCGCTTCTGCTCTGCTGCTCGCCTCGCCTCCCCTCCCGGCCACCCGCATTGCCCTTCCGGATTAGAGATTTCACAACAAGGTCCTTGATTATGTGCCTTTGAGGGTACTGATGTAAATACCATAAATCCACCGCTAATTAAGGCCCATTTCTTTTCAGCTTAACAGCTTAACGACTTATCTATGTTTTGAAAACACATTTCAAAACATATGCTTTGAGTTTTTTGAGTCCGTTTTTTCGCTGTTTCGAAGATAGGTGCTAACGCTTTAAAAAACAAGTCAAACGAAATGTAATCGAATCTCGAGACTAACTCGAGAAGCTCTAGAAGTTCAGTCATTTCAGTCGTTCAGCCATTCAGATCAGCTCAAAAGAAAGCCTAAGAGAGCTTCATCATTAGAGATTCACATATTTGTAGATATACCAGGGTACCTATAATGCAGATGCTCAAATTTGTTTCTAGAAATAAAACATGGTTAGATCAGCGTGTTGTGCATAATCACCAACGAACGCCCTGCCATGTTATTTTTTATTGAGAGTTAGCTATGGACTACAATGTAAAAATTCTTTTTTGAAAGGGGGCAGGAGGATTGCCATTCATTAGATAGGTAGAAGTTACAAAGAAAAATTAAAGGGTTAAACAAGCCCTTCCCCCAGTAGGGCTTACAGCATCTTAAGGGATTACAAAATGGGCACCGGCGGCCACCCAAAGCTGCAACTCGTCGAGAAGATGGCGCAGGAAGACAGGTTGTGTCCGCTCCGAATTTCTGAAGATCCGGTTGTTGCGCTCAAACCACAGGTGCCAGATAGTGGCAATGACGATGGATATTGATGAGCGCGGTGAGGTTGGAGATGCCACGTCAAGCTCCCACCATAACTGCAAGTGATCCGAGGAGTACCAGCGGGCCGGGTTGAGGTCGGGCAGATCTAGGGCTGCGGCTAGGCCCGACCAGGTGGCAGAGCTGAAGGTACATTGAATAAAGAGGTGCTCCGGTGTCTCCAGGTTCCTGTTGCAAAGCTGGCAAAAATAACTATTGGGTAGCTGGCTACGCAGGAGGGCGTCGGCTGTCCAAACCCATGATCGCAGGAGTAGCCAACAAAAGAATTTGCATTTCGATGGGGGCCCAGGCTTTCCAGATTGTGTGAAGGCCGGGCACCGGGCATCGCCCGACAAATTGAAGGTCATAAGCTGACTTTACCGTGAAAAGCGCCATTATTTGAGAAACGCCAAGAGATGGAGTCTTCATCCGTCATGGCCAGGTCCACGTCTGCCTCTCTCAGCCGATGCAGGAGGAGGATAAGCTGGCGGAGCAATCCGGGGTTCAGATGGTGACCAATGTCGGTTAGCCAGTTGTTGTTGTGGAACAATGTAAAAATTCTGAAAAATTACATGTCATGTTCGCGACTTAGGAGCTTAGAAATATCGAACAAATCAATAGAAAATGATATTTAGAAGTTTCACAATTTTCAAAAATAACTAAAGCGCCAGCCGTTAGCTCCATACAAAAGGTAAATCTCCATATTAAAATCTGGATTTCATCTGAAAATAAACATGGTACAATAAGAAAGACAGGAAAAAAAAACCTTCTTTTGCTGCGGAATAGTAAAAACCATGGTTAATTCGACATTCCTTAAGAATGATCGTTGCAGAGGTTGAATTACGTTAAGTTTTTTCTGGGGAAATCCGAACGTGGGCCCGACCGGCGCTGGGCTCCACGCTTGCGGACCGAGGCGCCAGCCAGTGGTGGGGAGATGTCAGATGTGGTTCCGCATGTGGGGC
The DNA here is from genome assembly GCA_005191435.1 of Raddia distichophylla. NCBI lineage: Eukaryota > Viridiplantae > Streptophyta > Magnoliopsida > Poales > Poaceae > Raddia > Raddia distichophylla. The sequence continues at coordinate 1,107,631 of SPJY01005689.1, forward strand.
CCTGAGAAGGATCCCAGACCAGGCCTGCCGCTGGCAGGTGGGCCCCAGGGACAGGGAGACGTCATCGGCTAGAGCATGTACTGTGTACAGTCAACGAAACTCCCATCTCACCCCTTGTGCTTTCGCGTAATCAGTACCGGCGACTCGCGGCGGCAATTATGGGTTTGAAAAGATATTAACAAAATAGAGAAATTTGATAGAAAAGAAGAAAAAAATCATATATATTTAGATGTTTGATCTCGCAGGTTCGGACGTATACTCACGTGTATGTAAAGTGTACTGCCTACTAGGGTGTACGTAGCAGGGGGCTGCGTGCATATATCCATATTTTTTTTGATGGAGCATATCCTATCCAATTAAGGCAAGGCGAGGATGAGCGTGAGGGGGACGAGATGAGTGGATCCAATGATGCATGTCTCCTCTCCAGCCTGCGTTGCATCGGATGCTATGCACGTCTGAATTGCTAGCTCGATCTGCCGCCCGTGCGACCTGTTAATTCGGAGAGACCATCACGGCCAAGCCCCGACGTCACACACGCCCCATGCAGGGATACGAATCTTGCGGCGCTACAAGATAAATGATCGATATTTCTCGTGCTTTTGAATTTCAGATGTACTAATTCTCGTGCGTCTGATTTTTTTTAACAATCAGTCACTTTAATATCACATTCTTATAATTATAACAATAACATTGCATTACATTACATAGCAAGGTGTAATTTTGATATGAAATTGTAATTTATCAATTGACGTCTATTTTATTTGCTTACTTTATATGCTTTACTACTACGTAAATTTGCTAAATACATGTGCTCACCTATTTTTCTCTTCCCATGTTTTAAGCCCTCATGTTTGTTTTAATAAATAAAAAAATGCAAACTGATAAAACTGAAATTCTACTTGTTAATAATGTGCCACTTTAGTTGGCAACATATCATGTGCAATCAAACTTTTGGTGCAATTGCGGTACACCCAGACTAGCAAAAGTTATAAAAAAAGTCCAAAAAAAGTATAGCAGCACTCATAAACTTAATCTACCTCTCTGTATAAAATTTAAAGTCAATATTCATCCTATGTTAAGATTTTTTTTAAAGAAGAAGAAGAAGAAGAAAATTCTATCAATTCTCAACCCCTTCGAATTTGTTCTATTTTTCCCTTTTTTATTGCTCTCAATATAGAATAAATTTGGCCGTCAAACTTTATGCCTAGCTAGAGTAAATAATTAAGTACATGTACAATTTTTTCAGAATTTTTCATGACTTTTGTTAGTTGAGTTGCACAGAGATTGCATTGGAAGATTGATCGCACATAATAGGTTGCCACTTTATTATGCAATTCTATTAAAAAATCGAAATTTATTTTATTTTCAGACGGTTGCACGTTAGACGCTCTCTCTGAATTTTTCAAAGTGCAGATTAAGCTAGCTCAAACTATCTAGTTAAAGTTTGTGGTGATTAAATTCATCTTCGATATTTCAAATACGCATCAACTATAGACATGTGGGCCTTAATTAGTCAAGCACTTAACCAGACATTAAGAAAGTTTGGATGCAGCTGCATGCTGGTAGACACTAGGCAGTATATATGGTTTTGTACATTTCAGCTTAGCGTAGCGTAGCGTTCCACTGTAGAAAAATTTATCTTTTTTATATAGTCTATTTGATGCAATAATTTGTAATGATTTTTTCAGGTTTTTAGTAGCCCTATTAAAGATTCTAAAATTATTTTTAATTATTTTTTAAAATATCTAAACCTCTTTTTAAAACTCTTAAATTTTGATATAGTGAAACGCTACGCTAAGCTGAAATATATGGCATGGCGCGGGGCAGGTTGAGTAGCCGGCACGTACGGCCGCCGCGTGTGTAGCCTGAATTAGCGCCCTCATCAGTCATCATGCTCCATTCCCTCACGCGCGCACGCATCCACTTCAGATTTCTCCTCCCTCCTCTCGCGCTCGCTCTCTCAAGCCCCAACCGTGACCTTGCTTGCTTCATCAACGCCTTGACCAGCTGCTGCCGGCTACCTCACTTCATCACCAACACTCCAACAGTGCTGCTGCACACGGAGTGCGTACACAGCACACTGCCACTGCTCCAGACAAAATGGCTCCGAGATACCGTCGCAGCTTGCTTCACGCCACGCTTCATGCATGTCTGCGACCCTGCTGCTGCATGTGCAGTTAACTGAATTGGAATCTAACCATATAATTATTGTATTTGTATGTGCTGAACAAGCTTGTTTACTGCTCATAGCGGCTTACGTTACGTGGCGCAAATCGTGGACGACGAAGAGGCGCAAGAAGTTAACGTGGCCCGCCGGGCACGTAGCAGGCAAGAGACAAAACGAAACACAGCAAAAACAGAGCCAATTATGTAGACTTGGATGGAGTTTAACAACGGTTTAATAGGGCCGGAATCTCTGACACATTAACCGGGTACGTACTCATGCTCGTGCTCTCTTCTCCGGACCAGAACAAGACATCAGGATCACTGCGACACTGCTTAATTACCTACTTACAAAGTTGTCCTGTCTGTCTTTCCCACACACCCCCTTCAGTAAAAAAATACTGGAAGGAAACAAACAGAAAGGAAGAGAGGAATAAAGAAAGGAAAAGACAAGCTGCTGGGGTACGACCGTTCGAGGTCGCCGACATCTGGATGCCAGCCAGAGGCAGCACGCAATCATCGATCTCACATGCCTGCTATATGTCATTAATCTAATCTATATCCAGGATTGCAATAATTTTGTCTAATCTAATCCAAGGATTTTATCTTCTGGATATTGCCATCTTTTTGGCATCATCACTACATGCTACTTACAAATTACAACCATCCGCAGAGACTTGCACAGCAGTAGCAGATGGCGGGTATGCGTGCATGTCATGTCCATGTGTGCCAGATTCTGGTCTCTGCTTGTGTGGCGAGCTAGCTTGGATCAGACTAGACGGTCGTACAATAACGAACACGGGTATATATTTGCAGTTGTACAAGCAAGAGATGTTGTGATCACAAGTAATCAACTAATCTGTCCCCAGCGGTACAGGTATACAGAGAGAGGACTCTACAGTTTTCCCGGAGATATGACGAGGTCAAAGCAAGTCTCGCATGTTTATTCCTGAGAAGGGCATTATATTAAAACATTGAGACTAAGCCCGATACTGTTTCCCCAATTAAGACCCGTGAACACTGAACACCAATGATATAACAACATTATTAGGATAGTATTTCACGGTTACAGACCTATCTCAATCATTATAGTACTCTCTAGTAGAGTATCTAGTCAGTATCAAAATTTAGACTCTTCAAATCTCTATACTCTCTAATTTTGAGAATAGAGACTCTACCGGAATCAAGTGAATGAATAATGGTTTGAAGATAGGGTTTTCGAATACAAAATTTAGCGATGATGCTCGTGATGCTCTTACATCCAAGCCCTCAAGGGCAGTGTTAAAGTGAAAAAACAACATGGGTCAGAGTTAGGGTTGGGGGCCTCTAGTACCTCTTAGTATGAGGGTCAATTCTTTGCGGCTTATTTGCTTAGCTTACGTAACCTTTCATCTTCTAATCAATGCATTTACAACTACATACAACACATACATCTACTATTCGAAGATAAGATGTTAAAATAAGATGATTATAAAATAAGCTTAACAGAAGAGACCCTACTATCAAATCTCGCCACCAAGTCACCTATAGCCACCACGGAGAGGAACCTTTGGCTTTCAATAAACCATCACCAAAAATAACCAACCAGCCTTCAAAGAGCATCGTGAGAGTAGATTCCCTCTGAGGCCACTAGCTACATGTTGTCATTGACGTTGGCTCTCGCAGATCCATCGTCATATCTAACCCACGGCGTACGTAGAATCCCTACGCTTACTCCTAAGCTACCTTTGTACGGTGGTTGGCCTAGATCTTTCATCCTCCATCCGCATTGGGCGGAGAAGAGGGCGAGCAAATATAGCTAGCAACGGTGCCATGTTTTATTCGCCTCACACAACTATAGAGGTGAGGATAAGAGGAAGAGAAGTGAGGATAGGAGGAAGAAATCTTAGGCCATCCTCAATGCAAGGTGCTTAGAGGTAGGTGCTTAAGGTGACACATCACTAAGCACCCGTATAAAAACTTTTTCGCCCAATGCATCATAGCTTCCAGAGGTGCTTATAAACTATAATTGTCTTGTTAGAGCATGTGCATCACCCCCTCTATCAAGCCCCTGCATCAAGCCTTAATGCAGCATGCACACACACAAGCAGCTGCACATACAGTGGGTTTTTGAACTTTTTGGGCGCCATTTACTGTAGCAACAGTGAAATGCAGACCCTGCTGAGGATGCTCTTAGCATCTGGACCAGGCGCTTTAATCTCCAATGGCCGGTGCTTAGCGTAACATGAAAAATACATTCAACCAGGTAGCATCCAGGCATCCAGACAAGCAGCCGTAGAAAAAATTGGCAAGCGCAATGGATGCCAACCCAGCTAGGCATCTGCTCTCTCCCTAATCACCTCTATTTGCTGATGTGGCAAAAAAACTGGTATTTCTCTAAGCATCTACTTAAGCACCTACATTAAGATGGCCTTAGAGGATAGACCAAGTCTCACATGTAAACCTATGGTTGACTATCAGATGAAGCCATGTTCTAAAGTTGTTACCTAACTTAATTATGGCTTCTCAAAACCTTTTTTCTAGGAAAAAACTTTATTTCTCCGAACTCTTTTAAGTTAATTCCAACCAGTTTTTCGTAGTAGCTTCTGAAAACTTTCAACAGTTCAGCCTTAGTTAACAACGATAATTAATATTATGTGTTTCCCTTTAGCAAACCCCTATTTTTAAAGGTAAATTCGATGATTTTGCCACCTTGGATGACTATCGTTGGTGTCTATGCAGATCACCCTTTTTAACGGCATCTTTAATTTTGACGATGAGTGTATACAGGGAGGTGAGATAGCTCACCCTGGTTGCAACGTGGCTACATACTTACTCCTACAGTGGCAACCTGTGGTACCGGCCGGACAGGGGGAGGGGCAGTTAATTGCGTGGTGATCGAGAAAACTACCGTGGCAGCGCAGACAGAGCACGACGCCGCACAGGTTGGGGCGGTGAAAAGTGGATCCTATATTCCTATGTCTCATCTACTAGTATGTGTGATCCGACGCTACGCGCACATGAACTCTTCTTCTGCTATCCTTCTGAGCCAGGTAGGGATGGATGCACAGGGTGGTTTCCAATTTCTCTCTTTTTTTTTTTCCCGTCTTCCAAACCAATACATCAGGATCGAAACGGGTTCTTAGGCCCAGTTTTTTTCAGCTTAAGGGCTTAACAGCTTAACGACTTATCTATGTTTTAAAAAGCTATATGCTTTGAGTTTTTTAAGTCCGTTTTTTCGCTGTTTGAAGGTGAGAGCAACTCCAGCAGCTCCTCTATTTCTCCCCCTCTATATTCCTCTTAACCAACTCCTCTATCTTCTCTCTCCTATAATTACAACTCTATCCCAACAGCCCCCTCTATATCTCCCCCTCTATTTTCTCACTCCTCCTTATTATATTCATAAACCAACTACCTTTATTATCAACTATTTTCATTTCCCATCAATTTGAATATCCCTTTAATGTTTAAAAATTTACGAACATGAACTCACCTAAAAAATTAATAGTAAACAGTAACTTTATTTTTTATTTTATTGTTCTGCTTACTTTGCATGTCTGTGGTGCGTTGGAAATTACCGAACTTCATTCGAATTTTTTAAACAATGGTACGAAGTTGCAATGGAGCTTGTTTGTTTGTACAATGCATTACTATTTTGACATCAATTCCAAGTGTGGGGTGGCCAACCATTTTGACAGAGGTTACTATTTCATTGTACAGTACAATAAAAAGATACCTGTATTTAATGTAGCAGGACCTCTTGCACTGACCGGTCACATCAAAGGGTGGGGTGGCCGACATTTTTGAAAGGGGTGAGTCTTTCCATGTGCAGCATAATTGGGAAAAAAAACTTGTATGTTAATGCACTAGGGCATCTTTCAATGTCCTGGTCTGCTAAGTTTGCGGTTCGTGCCGCTGCCAAAGAACCAGGAACATAGTGAAGTCGCACCACTTGTTGGGCGTCAACAGCAACCTTCTCCACAGAGCCGATGAGGGCCATCGATATGTTTTTGTAATCCTCCCCGTTGCTGCCCATCTAAACCCAGTACAAAGTATCAGGTTCATATATTGCATTTGTACCAAAGCTAGAATGGATTCCTACTGAATTTGTACAAAAGCTAGAATGGATTCCTACTGAATTTGTACAAAAGCTAGAATGGATTCGTACTGATCAGGTGCATAGGTGAGTAGGAATGGTTTCCTACGAGACCATTAGCTGCAATGGTTTGGGGAAGTTAAAAAAATCCCCAAATCGAATGCCCACATCCCCAAATTCACTAACAATCATCCCTAAATCGGATTAATGCATGGACGAGATACACGTAGCAGTGAGCTAAGATTTCTAACCCCAAATTAATCACACAGGGCAGCACATTCGTTAGATTGAGAACCACATCCACGAACCCTAGTTTTCAAATCCACCGTTTTCTCAAAGGGGAAACACAGATCTGGATGCAATCAACCCTACAAGTGAGAAGAATGTACCTCTTGAACACTTATCGGTCACCGCCGGGGTCGGACGAGGAGTTCGCTGACGGTATGCTATCAGAAGACCATGCCGTCGCCTCCACCTCCTCGCGCCGCTCGCCTTCCTCGGTTCCAGCAGCTTAACCGAGCTCCTGAAATCCTTGGCGAACTAGATGAGCAAGACACAGACTTCGCCGCCTTCGACAGGAAACCTCCGATGTGCGGCGCGAATGGCTAGGGGGAGAGAGCAGAGAGAGGAAGAAGAAGGATAGCGCAAGCTCGCGGCCCCTCCAGAAAACGCGTTTGTCGACGCCCCCCGCGATAGCTAATCGCTATTTTGCATGGCTGCTGGACAGAGCCATTTTACCCAAAAGAACTGTGCCGTGCCCTTAATCCATCGTTACAGTGATACAGCGTGGCTGCTGGAGTTGCTCTAACGCTTTAAAAAGCAAGTCAAACGAAATGGATCCGAATCTCGAGACTACCTCGAGAAGCGTTTGAAATTCAGTCATTTCAGCCGTTCAGCTGTTCAGCCATTAAGATCAACTCAAAAGAATAGGGCCTCAGACTGCCCAACACCCATGCTTGCGTATACATGAATCTTAAGGCAAGTTTTCTCGTTCCTATTGAAATATTGAACTTGTTTTTTTTAAAAAAAATAAATGGAATGCATGCTTTTCAAATAGGTTTTCCTTTTATCTTGAGAGATGTTGACGATGTTTTTAACTGCTAAATTATGGGTATGCAGCCAGTAGTAGGAAGGAAGGAGCAAAAATATGTCAATCTATTCATCTATCTACTTATATATATAAAAGCAGAAGAAACCACATTAATCGTAAAATAATAGAAATTCTCACATTAATAAAAAAAAATACTAGAAAAATTTCCATGTTAATCAAAATAAAAATCTACATCGTTGATTGGTGATAACATTATGTAAATCTAGCGGCCAATATTGAATTACCCAGATTATTTTAGCCATATCATCAATATTATGACCAGATTGGGGTTTGAATTATAATGTTGTACATCTAACGAGATTGATATTGAATATGGCTAATAATTATGGGATCTCATGGTAGCATATATGAGTCAAATACTTTTTTTAAAAAAAATGGTGAGTTATCTAATTCATTCAAAAGCAGGAAAGGAAAGAAACATAGTTTTAGACAAAGAGTCTAGAGTCCCCCACAACAGATGAGCACATCACTGTACTCGATTATGCACCATCAACAAGAATAGTGTAAACTACATCAGCCAGCCAACGAGCAATCTTTCGAAAACTTTGGTTGTTCCTCTCAATCCAAACATGGCAGGAAATGAGGATTATGATGCCATTGTCCCTTCGCCTAGCCGAAGCACCTCCCTACAGGGAATCCCAACGTAGATGACATGAATGGTTGCATGAGATGCCATATCTACCTAGTAAAAGAACATTCCCATGGTAAGTGTGAGTGGGACTCCGGGGATGCATCACAAAGCACACATATATGGCTACAAGGCCATCCTCACCACATCGAACGGTCTACCGTCATAAATTTGTTCTGTATCGCAATCCAAAAAAAGAAGTGGCACTTAGGCTGGACTTTCGCTCTCCAAATTCTCCTATACTCATGGTTGTGAAGGGATCCTGCAAACTGTATTCTGCATGCAGCCTTCGCATTATAGATCCTATCACTTGTCAGGTTCCAGAGAACCTTATCGTGCTCATTTAGGGTTAGCATCACTTCCTGTACTGCCATCCATAGACGGACGAACTATATGATCTGCTGTCTGGTGGATATCCTTCTGAGGGGTGTCATCCAAGAGCCGGTCACACTATGGCATCCTGCACATTAAGCTTCACTCCCCTGGCTAACTTGCTACACATTGGTGCAAGATCTTGGGGGCTCGTCTACAAATCCAGGGAATGACCAAAGTTAGCGCGAGACTTGTCACCTACTTTGAGCTCGGTGGCCAACCTGAAAAGGGCCACATCTGATAGCATCACGTCCATCTTCAATCCACACTAAGGCTTTTCATCCATGCTCGATTCATACCAGAGCCACCCCGATTGTAAAGCTCTTTCGTAGAGGTCAATATCGATTACTCCTAATCCTCCCATTTCCTTTGGCCTGCAAACCTTTGCCCAGCTCACCAAACAATGTCCCTCGTGGCAATCTTGCTCACCTTTCCAAAGAAAGGCACGCATGATCCTGTCAATTTGTCTTACTGCCCAATTTTCCAAATTGAAGACCATGAGGTGGTATACCAACATGGATGAGAGGACGGAGTTGATTTGCTTTGGAGAGAAGATTGGCCTTCCACTTCCCCAACCTGCGACTAACCTTCTCAATTGCGGGAGAATATTAGCTTTCTTGAGCTTGATAGATCTCAAAGGCAGGCCAAGGAAGGTGCAGGGAAAGTTTCACACCTATGCTGGTATTTCCTATGGGATCCAAACATGTATGTCATCCGAGCACCTAATAGGATATATCTCACTCTTTGAGCAGTTAACTGTCATTCCTGAAGCACCGTGGGAATGTGAAGGATGGTTCAGAGCACCTGAACCTCTTCCCTGATCGCCCTGACGAGAGAGACATCGTCTGCATAAAAAGAAGCATGTAGGTTGGATACATTGTGGGGTATTGCTATGAGCAGGCCACGCTGCTCAGCCAACTGCACCAACCTGGAGAATGAAGAGGATCATCCGTGAAGAGGAGGAACCCAAGAGGATGGACACCCATATTACTCGTCATGGCAGTGAAACCATCCATAAAAACGTCCAAGGGGGTTATTTGCACCAATTTCATAATTTTATGTGGTATAATACTTGGTTTCATAGTTCAGAGGGTTAAGCAGAAGAAGCACCATAATTTAGGGTGTAAATAGATTTTTTTTCCTATATAAAATATACACATGTTGCCAATCAGTTTTAGCAATTTTATGACATGTGAGACCGATGAACTATTTGAAGGTAATTGAACCTGTTATCACCGCGTTGTAGCCATGTCACACCTCGCGGCAATAAAACCATCTTCAAAATCGCTTCAACAAGTTATTTCGCACTACAGGAATCGCGTGAAATATCGACGGCCATAGCAAATCCCGATGACCATATATAAGCGGTCACGAAAGCACCTATAGTCTCGACGGCCTGAACACGGCCGTTGATATTCCTACTCTATCACGACGTCCTACACATGGCCGTTGAGATACTTCCGCTTTTACCCTCACATGTTGCATTTTCAAGTTTTGGCGATCGCGGGAAACTATATCTCTTGACAGCTACATCTAAGCTGCCGATATAAGTAATGGGCCAGCCCATTTGGCGTGCTGGTCAGCATATTATCACAACGATGTATCCTATAGAGAGGTGGTTGAAGAATCTTAGAGCAAGCATGAAAAACAAAGCACACGTTGTTAGAGAATAATATGAATATTTAGATACCTAGGTACCGCCCAGTAGACCGCATAGTTCAGTTTGAGTTAAGAATTTATCAGGTGTAAAGCCGGTCGGTGGGTAGGCATCTCACTCGAGACTTAACAGGAGATGAACGAGTTGTCGCACTGTCATATTTGTTCGACAACATCGAAGAGTTGGCAGCTATGCGGGATGAATTTGTTCGAGCTGAATGGAAAGAAAGTCGACAGCCAACTGCTGTTGAGAGGACCCAACTGCTGCGGACAGGTGCTGGACATGGCCGACTGAACTTCTTGGCATGGTTTTGGAAACAAGTTGCTATTGATGCTAGCTTATATAATGATCTCCGCCAAATGTCGTGTAAATGCATGAGATCTGTTAAAGTTTATAACCATTATGATATAAACGGTTTTTGAATCCATTCAAGCACATATGAGCGGTCAAAGTCTGATTTGCGATCGATAAATAACTGTGTCTTATGTTAGGGGAAGTATGGGGTTGACTATTACGACATCATCGAAGAGATAGTCGAACTTGTATTGAAAGGAAGCAAATAGCTCTCAATAATTCTATTTCGTTGCCTATGGTTTGACCCCTATGGTGGCGTCCAACGTAAACATGATAGCAATGCCGTGGATCAGGTCATCCGCGAATTGTGGGCAAGCAAGCTACATATTAACTAACAAATCCATTTTTTCTTACTTCTAACCACATCTCTTATTATACACCACTCCAGCTCAGGTTTGCTCCGCAAGAGGGCCTCACGCAGTCCGACTTTGGGCCTGTCATCAAAAAGATGGCAAAGCATAGGGTACAGGACATGATGTCCAATGCATGTGTCAAGACCGTACAGGAGTACCACATGTCAGTGTCACGACCGTCTAGGAGTACCACAGATCAGTATCTTTTACTCACAATACATTCAAGTTCCATGTGTTTGTTTCTAGTTTCCACTTTGCCGCATTTTTGCAGGAGACAGGAGGAGCCGCAAAATCTCACACCCCAGGCGCCTCGTCAGTTGTACTTGACGGCCGATCAGTACAACTAGGTATGGCCAGAGTGGTGTCAGCAGGACACCTGGGAGGCTATAGGGCAGAAGTGGGATAGCTTCGAGTGGAAGGAGAAGTCGGAGAAAGCAAAAAAGAATAGGGCGCCAAAGACTACAGGTCTAACACCGGGAGGTGGTCAATCACATAGTTAGGGAGAAAACTGGTAAACATCACTGTCACCATTCTTTATCACTTCAGATTTGTCCTACTAACACGTTTTTTTAATCATATTGCAATGTAGTTGACGAAGACGGGGTTAGACCGAGCTCGATGGACGTGTAGAAGCAGGCCCACACGAAAAAGGTGCCGCATGGTGGACAATCCACCTTAGATCCCCATGCTTATCTTTGTTTGGTAAGTGTCGACAACATTTTCCACCACCACTACCTTACATTCGTTTACATGTATAATTGTGACTACCGCACCGGCATGTAGGAGCACTACAAGATGCTTTATAGAGAGAAACATAGGAAGAGAGCAATCTAGAGAAGGTTCCCCTCAATCCTTACGTGATCCATACGCGCATGGGTGGCAAGGCTCACGAGCGGCCTGCGATTGCCGGCGACCACCTATGGTGAGATCGCTTTCACTCACTTGTACATTGTGATTGCTACACAAAAACTATTCGCTATTTTACACATGTCGCAAGTCTTCAGAGTAAATGCCCGAGGTTCGGGCTAGCCAGAGCGGCGGTGAGACCCGTCGCCAGTTCTATGAACGCCTGCAGAGGGAGAGGGAGCATCAGCAGAAGAGGCATGAAGAGGAGCGGACCCATGATAGAGAAATATTGAGTGCCATGCAGGAGAGCCTAAGGGCTGCGCAGGAGGACTATGATAGAAGTTTGCGACAGCTTGAGGCTTTCGTCGCTGGGGTAACGTGTTCACACAAATTTATTTCGATCTGCGACTTGCTTATATTGTCACGTGGACTAATGAACTATAATATATGTGCAGGCCGATCCAAGCGGCCACGCGGGGCTTGCTGGCAGCTCCTCAAGCTAGGTGGGCCTGACGAGCCCCTACACAGGTGGGCCAGTTGTCTACGTTAGCCAACTAGTTCCTCCAGGCACCTACGTGAGCCAAGGCACCTATGCGGGATAGACGACACCACCACCGGGCACCTACGGGACCCAGCCGACCTTCGTCCCCACGCCCAACTACCCGAACATCGAACGCCCTTGGATCCGTGAACCAGCGGTGAGCCACCTATGCCAAATTAGTATGCTAACGCATGTAATACATAGAACTTGTAAAATGCGTAATTGTAATATCTTGCAGGGTTCAGGTTCTGCCACAACGTCTACACCTTCATCCTACGTGCCACCTCCACAGGATGACGCGTAGCAAGGTGAGGACGGCTCTGGCAACTTGGCCGCCAACCTCGCACAATAGTTCTTCGGCACCCCGTCGCCGCAGCAGTAATCGAGGTTGAAAGCTTGAAACTAAAATGAACTTGATATTTTAACTTGTTATATATATGCTTGTGTTGTCGCGTGATTGTGATGTAATTATGATGTTTATCTAAATTGTGGATACAACTTGAGCTTGAAATGAACTTGTGGTTGTGGTTGGAAGGGTAATTGTGATGTTGATGTGAATTTTGTGCGGAATTGTGTATATCTACAAAAATTTGGGATATTTGAATGCGCGGGCTATTTTTGGGCACCAGCAGCTGCAAAATTGTGATGTTTTTTGCAATTGCCGGTACTAAGCCGTTGAGAATAAGAAATAAAGGGCCCACCGTCCAACACTGGGGCAAGGCCAGGGGTCATGGGGCGGGGAACCTTAATCTCGATGGCCCGAGACAGGCCATCGATACAGGCTAAGTGGGCCCAACTTTACGCTTATGGCTGTGTTTGGGCAGGAAGATCTGTATCGACGGTCAAGGGCCATCAAGAATTATTACTGGGCTGGGCCGGATGACATGCGAGCGGCCTGCTTTATCTTAATCTCGATGGATGAAGGCCGTCGAGACAGCCTGTAATTCACGCTACTCCCCGATAGTGCTACTCTTGTCGACCACTTTATAGAAGCCGTCGAGAAATACAATCTCGACGGACAGGTTGTCTCTCTTGACCAAGCTATCTCGAGGGCCAAATCTTGACGGCTGACCGTCGAGATTCACAATTCTTGACAGTTTTATGGACTTTCTGGACGGCTTTGGCCGTCGATATTTCACACGATTCCTTGGTGTCAGTGCGCAACTTTGCATAATCGAAGGTATGGTAACAAAATCAAGCTAGCTTATTGGTACTTCACTATGCAAATTAGACCTTTTTGCTCGCCAATCCTTGCTACATTGATCTCCTGGCACGTATGACGTATGTCGCGTTTGTAGCATACTAGCCGCGACGCGTGTGGCTGGCGCGGGAAAAAGCGAGGTGCAGGCGGCTGGCGTGGGAAAAAGCTTTGCGGGGGGCGCGTGGTAGGGAAAAATCGGTGGGAAGAAGGAGCGGACGCGGGATTCGACCCGTGAGCTCCCATGTGAAAACCGAGCCAGCTAGCCAACCCAGCGAGGCTCCCACAGTGCTTATACCTGCGCGACAAAAATCGTTTATACGTAAAAAAAGTCACGGACGGCCGGATCTGCCAGACGTGCACCATCGGATGGCCGCGCGCGACAGGCGACGTGGGTTGTGCGGGGCAGAGAAGCGCCACGTGGCGAGGTGGAGGGGGAGCTCAGATTTGTACTATTTATAGATATGAAAAATTTGCCATAATTAGTTATTGTCTACGCTAGCCAATTCTTGTATGAACGAAGAGGTTCCCGCGCTCGAGCAAAGACTGGGGAGTCAAAATCGGTGCATGCGCGCGCGGTTTCGACGGTCAAACGTACCCCTATCTCTCTCTCTCCGTGGCTCACTTTTGCAGCGTGCTTCCTCTCTCTCTATCTCTCTCTCTCTCTTGCTTGCTTTCTACGAGTACACAGTCACTTGCTTTAAGACATGACGTGAGTCAACGTCGTCTCGCCGTCCGACGTTCGAGGTTGACCAGTCACGTGACGTTGCATGCATGCATGCATGGTGCGGGTTCCATGTGCCCACAGATCTCACGCTCACCGCTGATCACCATGCATGCATCATCCAACGGATGGCTGATCGAAACGGTAACCCTCGATATATATATCCCAAATTCCCAATCCCAATCGATCACAATCACATGCGCTACGTGCAATGTGTGCTCGCGCGCATGTATAGCCGTCAGGCCACACGTTGCAATCAGCAAATTCAAAGCCTTCTTTAATCCATTCGGTTTAGTTAGTTAATTTCTGTTGAGTGCCCTCCAGGTTAATTTTGGATGCATGCATGCACTGCTTAGTGTTTACTCGAACCCCTCGATGACAACAAGTTAATTAGTCAAACATGGCAACCATATATCACAATAACGTTTCACACCACGGGTTATTTGTATGATTTTGCATTTTTTAATCCGTAGCATATAGCTAGACTAAACCAATTAAACTTGATAGTATATAGTCTGAGAGGGCATTCAAAGCTGATTTTTTTCTCCTTACGACATTGATTAGCTAGTACCCGGAAAGAATATATGTATGGCGACTTGTTCTTGCTCTCTTCCTTTTGGGAGACGTGAGCGGACGAGGAGTCAGCGTCGTCTTGCTGTCCGACGTTTGAGTTTGACAGGCCACGTGACGTAGCATGCATGCATGCATGCAAACGCTTGTACGTGGAGCGCGGGAATCCACGTGCCCCTCGTCTCCCACCAATGGCTGAAACGCCGAAACGGTCGATCCCAATCAGTCACTTTTAATTAGCATCCTTAATTTGGATGACTAGAATCTGATCGCTGATTAATTAATTACTACCTGGAGGTTTAATTTAGTATAATCTTCTAAACTATACCTTAATCTTAATTTACTTGCTCTTATGACATTCCCTGTCGAGGAGTTCTTCTCTGTCCCCATCCCTGCGACCCAAAATTTTCCCCATCCCGTCCCCATCCCCCATCTCGGGGATCAAAATTTCCTGTCCCCATCCCTGTTCGGGTGGCAGGGCCCCGACGGGGACCCATCCCCGCAAAAATTACATATAAGAGAAGAACACTTATCACCCTTTTTTATTCTAAAATCATGTCAAGAGAGAAGAAAAATAGAATATGCTTTAAAGATTTGATTGATGAATAAATGAAAGTATGGATATAATGAGCTATACGACATGTTTGCGGTCTAACAATTCAAATAGAGTAAACTAATTTTGGATCCCTATCCGAGACCCGTGCGGGAAATTTTTCTCCATCCCCGTGCCCACCATCCCCAATGGGGAATGATTTTTTCCCATTTACATCTCCGCGGGGATTAACTTCTCCCCATACCCATCCCCTAATAGAGGAATTCCACGGCGGGGATCGGGTCCCCATTGCCACCCTAGTCTTATCCTACATCATTCGTAATAATAAAGTTATAATCATTAAAATAAACTTTTAAATACAAATTCAATGGTAACTTTTTATCACAAAATATATAAATTATTAGATAAATTACTGATAAAAATTATGAAGTTTGAAAACCTTAGATTGCATGTGCTCTTTATATATGAAAAAAAAACAACGGAGGGCGTAACATATGCCGCAATATCTGGAGGTTCACACACTACATCGTCGACAGGCGACACGTTGCAATCATCAAATTCAAAGCCTCCTTTAATCCGTTCGGTTTAGTTTCGGTTGAGTGCCCTGCAGATAGAGTCAGGAATGGATGCGTCGATGGTCGGCCGGCGGTTAGCTGCTGCTGCTGCTGCATGCATGACAGTTAGCAGGTCACACTCTCACCATCCAATTTGACCCTCGTCTCTCATCCTCTCATTACGACCCCTCCCTCCCTAATTACCCTTTAATTACGGCATGCGCCCTGCCTTCTGCTCTGCAGAAAGTCTTCCAAGCTAACAAAACGACACACATATATTGGACGATTAATTCATTTATTAATCTGGAGGGAGCCTTAGAGAAACAGCAAAGACCAAAGTCTAGCTAGCTAGCAAGTCATTTTCCAATGCTCATGGCTATAGCTACTATTGATCTTTCTTTTTCACCATCGTGCCTGCATATGCAATATGCAGGGGCTTCAACAAACGGGCCTTTTGGGTTTTGGCCATCTCTTTCTTCCATTATGGGCATGCATGAACAGCAAAAGGGATGTCCTAGGTCCATTAGTTAGACCATTTTTCTTACCATTTTCTACCAAAGCGACCACCTTTTCTTTGTACTGAATGTTGGGTTGGTGGATATATAGATGAGTTGCTAGCTTTCTGCAGCAGTTGACAAGCACAAGGGTTGGATCGAGGTGATCGATGCATTATAGCGAGTACTGTTAAATTTGTTAACTTGTTCTTCTCAATCCGTACCTGCGTAACGACGATATAGTTGGAAGTTGGCAAAGTTTTGTGCCTGTGTGGTATGCACGTGCACACGCTGTCCTGTATGTATGTTTGATGTTGCTTCACTTCTTTGCTAATGTTACGTTAAGAGTAAATTGCACCGCATGTCTTTGAACTTGTCCCGTGATTTTGCTTAGCTAGGTCCATAACTTTTGAAATCGGATATTTGGATCTACGAAGTTGTGTTTTGTTTAACTTTGGTCTAAGAACGATTTTTGGCAGGGTGGTTTTCATGATTGGACCGCCCAGTCGCCGCACACATGGCCGTCAGATGATTATTTTACCACATAGATAGTCCATGCGGAGAGATTTTTTCTTTTATCTATTTGTAATGTGAGTCCCATCTGTCATCTTTTCACTCACTCCTCTCATCTCTCTCCCAGTCTCCCTTCTCTCTCTACTTCTCTCTCTCTCCCCTCCCCCTTGCGGCCTCTTCTCCTCCCTCCTCTCCTGGCCAGCAGCTAGCGTCACAGCGCGGCCTCGCTGCCGACAACCTCGCTGCCGATGTTAGCCCCACTGGTCCAGTCTCCCAATGCCTCTCCATGTTCTCTAGTTCTTCGCCCAGAGAGAGAGAGAGTGAGGCCGGTCGTGGTAGTGCATTGCGATGATACCACACCGCAAAAAGACGACGACGTTCATTTTCTCGGCACCGTGAATGTCATGCTGCCATTGCACAAGTTTGGTGGTGGCAACATTACCAAGCAGAGGCATCCTTTCTTCTCCCTTTTGATCTGAGCATCACCAGTTCTGCACCGCCCCACCTCCCAGTCGCGGCTGTCATCGGAATCCCCTATTTTGGAGCTACATATCCCAAATCCCACTGTCCTTTGCCTTCCCTCCTTCTCCTTTCGAGCGACCTAGCCCCTTTCTTCTCTCTCCTCTCTCCTCTCCCTAGTAGGCTGCGTCGGAGCCTCTCGTGCCGGAGATCACCCTTCACCGCAAGCAATGCTGCCAGCCACGCTGTCACCTCTCTCTTCTCCTCTGATTTCTCTGCGACTCTACAGAAGGGGGAGAGATAGGAATTAGAGAGAGGAAGGTGGGGAGAAAGAATAGGAAACGATGACAGACGAGACCCAAATTTACCACATAGACTATTTACGTGGATAAATAATTATCTAAAGGCCATTTCATCGAAACCACCCTCTCAAAACCGTCCTCTCAAAACCGTCCTTAGACCTAAGTGAAACAAAACTCAATTTTATAAATCTGAATATCCAATTTCATAATTCATGGATCTAAGAAAAATCGCGGGACAAATTCAAGGATATATCTGTGAGGCAATTTACTCTTACGTTAATGTACCCTCATGTGCACCATGTTAGTTATTTCTTTTATTTTTATCCCTCGTAAGCAGGATTAATATATAGGTCATACTTAGAAATCTAGGAATGCCCATTAAGGGTCACATTATTCATCCTTTTATGTGAATTTTGCCCTGCTTGATTAATTAGAGCTAGTCCAATTTAAACTATATTGTTCTGGTTACAGAACAAGCTAGCATATGCGCATGCACCGAGCTTAAGATTTAGAAAGACACAACCTCGAAGATATTAATTAAGGGCAAACAATTAATAGATTGTTAAAAGCTTATGCGTTCCAAAAAGGTCATCGATATTCAATAATTTCAAAAGAAGTCATAAAAATTGTACTCATGAATGAATGAGGACCGAAGAAACACTAAAATGAGTTCCCCTGATTAATTCGTTGTTAAAAATGTTCCAAGAATATCATCATAAACATAAGGGTGACTCAGTAAATAAAAAAGCTAGCCGAATTATCCTCATGATTGGGCGGCTAGATACATTCAATGCAAATTTATGAGAAGAGATAGGGTAGCAATACTCGCTGTACAATTCGCACACTTACAACGGAAATATGCGTTATTTATATTAGCTGGTTACCCATACGTCGCAACAAAATTCAAAATAAGTAAAATAAATTAATATATACAATTCAAATAAGCTATGTGTCAGCTTGTAATCATTTCCAAAATGTAGTTGAACATTATGTAGCACAAACAAACATGTGAGCAATTAATTGAGCTATTGTATATCCCATTTTTATATAAGAAGGCCTAGAATACTAATCAAGAGGTAGTTACCGTCGATATGTAATTGAGAAAAAATCTTTATGAAGTACGGAGTATATAAAAAAAGAGAATACAAGAGAGGTATGTTTAGGTTCCACACCCATACATACTAACACCTAATTAAGTACTTGACAAAACAAAGGATTTGAGATGACGATCAAAATTTGGCCCAAAGAAATGAAATTTAAATGATTCTTGCGAACCGACCAATTCTGTATTAACCCAAATTAAAACAAATGGCATGCTAACAAGAATAAGGGATTGCATTGACAAACTTGGATTCATTAACTAGTTTACTCGTTCCATTTATAGCCATATGCATTAATGCCTTTTCGTTATATATGCCCGTTACCACCAATTCAAAATCATCTTGTCATATCAGCAGTTTGACAACTTTGGAATATAAGTTTTTGTAGCCGCCAAAGTAGCATTTTGAAGACCTAATTTTTTAAAAAGCATCCTACTTTGAAGTAATATTTCCTACAAAACAATTGCAATTAATAAATGTAGTTAGGAAAAAAATTGCAATGATATAACTAACCAATGGTGAAATTTTCTAAAATCATAGTAGATGCACATGCATGTAGCAAGTTATAAATCCTTGTGCTTTACTAATTTTTTTAACTATTCTAAATATTAAATGTTAAAAATTTAGCAATTATTGTATAAATGTTGCTTTGTCATCATTTTTTTTTGGACAACCTCCTGGTACATGACATTATGTGATGTATCAACCAGTATATCTTTCACGTAACAACATAACTGACCAATGTCTCTTCAGGTTCATGACATTATATGATCCGGCAAGGCAATCCCAAAAATGGATCCTAAGGAACCTAGGGAGGCTGGAGAGAGAGGGGGGGGGGGGGGGAGAGAGAGAGAGAGAGAGAGAGAGAGAGAGAGAGAGAGGAGAGGGAGAGGAGGGTATACCATTGGATTGCTCTAGATCGATGGGGAGGCAGTGGAGATGATGAGATGGACGATGGTAGTTCCGGTGTTAGATCCTAGCAAGTTCATCGGTAATCTAGTAATAGTGAATGACAAAATAGATCAAGGAGAAGGTAAACAACATTGTCCTTGAAGGAATTGGGGAATGGTCACTTACCCGCTCGGAATTGGAGTGTAGAGCAAATGGTAGGAGAGATGTCACGAAAATAATCAACAAAATTGACCAAGATGTTAGGGCAATGTGCTATCAATGGCGATTTGAATTTTGGAAAATATTCCAAAGAAAGGAGAGAAATCTTTCTCTAGTGTTTGCTTCAAGGAGAAGAAACGAGAGAGAGGAGAGAGCGCCGCTCAGGATATTAGGAGGGGGCTCATGTGAGAGGGAAAGGAAAGGAGAAAAGAAGGAAAGAAATAGTGGGACCCACTTGCAAGAGATAGAGAAAGAAAGAGGGAAAGGAATAAGGAGGGATCTTTCTTTAGTCTAATAAATACCAAATTAATTAAATGATTCAAAATTAAATTATTTTTTAATATACAAGGAAAGAGCAGACGTGAAAACGAAAATGTGCGGCTAGTAGAATGGAAGAAAAAACAACAATTGGATAGATAGAACTATCCAATGGTAAACGTGATTTGAAATTTTTTAGAAAGATTGGCTATGATTTCAGCGAAGACGTGAGAGTAGAGATGGATGCTGGAGATTGAAAATTGGCCTTACCACCAACCACCACCACCACCACCATAAGCCTCTTTTAATAGTAGAGATATATAAATTTAATCTCAAATTTATTTGATTGACTTGTAATGTTAAGGCATGTCCAACGCTAACCCAAATTCTGATCGTAGCCACAAATTTTTCACTATTTATATATCTAAATTAAATTCGCTATTCACAACCCTAAACATTTGGGATAGAAATTATATGGCACCGGGTGCCATGGTGGCACCCGGAGAGAGATAGGGAGAGAGGAGTGAGAGGAGATAGAGAGAGAGAGAGAGAGAGAGGGAGGAGGAGGAGAGAGATAGGTACAAAATTGGGTGCCACAAAGCTTGTGTGGCACCGGGTGCCACCAAATTTCCTTCCAAACTTTTGTGCCTATGCCCATTTTTTAAGCTAGCAATAATCATGCTCCTATGTTTTGTGATGCTTACAACCTGCGGTGTTGGTCCTTTATTCTCTATATATCACGTGCATTTCTCTTTCTTTGTTGTTAGTAAATAATAGCAAAAGATAAGTAGTTGGCCATTGGGTCGTTCCCGACAATTTAAAGGCCTAGGGACGAGATAAAAATGGGTCCTTATGTCAATAAACATATAAGAGATTCATGCAGGCACTAATAAAAATGTCATTAAAAGTTAGTGATATGGCCATTGCCACTCCAAAAGTTGTGGAGAGTAGATAAATATAGGCGATTGAGTGTCGGTGGGAGCTATAGCCTTGAACTATGAGAATGTTATCTCATCAATGCCCAACGGCTCAATCTCATGCGTATGCGCAAGGTAGGGAGTCGAGAATGCTGAGGATTACCGCTCATGTAGATTAATTCATGGGAGGTCAAACGACAACACAAGAGAACATGAAATTGCATTATTGAATCTAAATATAAAATTTTGGGTGGCAGCGTATTGATATCTTTAACCTATAGAAAATAAATCATTACGATGATATTGCAAAAAAAAAGTGATTGTAACCATAGTTGGACCTGAATTTGGAAAAGGGACCGTAGCTTGAGAAGATAAATGAATTAGTGAATGAGTAATGTTAATTTTCATTGTCTATACCTATATAAATACATACTCACATAATGTCGCTTTCGCCCTTTCCAGGAACGGTCCTGGTTGGCCAGTAACTTATATGCAAAAAAAAGTGTTTCTCATATATAACTAATTTCTAAAATAAAGATCAGAAATATTGTACCCAACGTACGTGTACATGTTTCAACCAGACTATATATAGACCACTTCACAATCTACACATACATGGTACAAATCAGTACAGCAAGTAGCTAGGTTGACACTACCAAGTACCAACCGGTTGGCCTGCAATTCTCCAACTGTACTAGTCGCATGATTTGCTGCAAACCACTTAATGTTGACTCGTTGCTCGAGCAAACTGGTTGGCGTGTAACATATCAACTCAGGTCTCGCAAAAGCAGCATTTGGCAGGCAACGCGTACGTGCCGACGTCTGAATAATTGGGGGACACGCCCGGAGGCTTATAACTGGGAGGCCTGAACTTATTTAGCTATGTTGACTGGGAGGCCTTGACACGCCCGGAGGCTTATAACTAGGAGGCCTCAACAGGCCCGAAGGCTAGCTTATACTCTCTTCGTTATGAAATAGTCAGGAACGAAGAACCCATTATGACATGGTATGGTCCATGCTATACCTAGGTGTCCCGTTACGAAACCCCCTAGCCCCCTTATGCAACTTCTAAGAGACAATTTCTCTAAGTTTAATGTTGATAGTCTTGCTCGACTTACTGAAATCTATAATAAATATTTCTCTTTTGTTGATTGTGGGGTTATAAAATGATCAACTTGATCTCTTCAGATGTCATGTGTGAAGACAAGATGATTTCTCCTTTTGCCATGATCTTGCAAGTCTAGTAGCAAAGATAGTTGAGCTTGAAAGGCATATTATATTTCCATTGGTCTTTCATCTTATTGAGTTGGCATTACTGCTATCAGTGGCTACGACATCAGTTGAAAGAGTCTTCTTAGTTATGAAGATTATCAAGACCGATTGGCTTAATGACTTGATCGTGTGCTACATCGAGCGAGACATATTAAGAAGTATTTTCAGAAGATAAAAACTTGTCAAATGCAATTGCCAAGGTATTCTAGACGCAAACAGTACTTTGGTAAACATCTTTTCTTCCGCATTCATTTTGCCTTATAGTACAATTTTTATTTAAGTTAATGTCATGTATTTGTTAGTATATGGATTGTTTTGGTTTCATGCAATGCTATTAATATCTATGCTGTAAAATTTGCCATACCAATATTTTCTTCCGTCCTTTGCCACTGAAAATAGTAGTTGTTTTAGATTTATCCTAAGAAAAGTTTCAAAACTTTATCTCTATAAAACTTTCAAACTATTTAGGTGAGAACATAAAATCGTATAAGTAGATTCGTCTTCAAAGAAATTGTCATAATATTATAACGTTTAATATATTATAAACATATTTTTTAAAAAAATTAGATAAAAATTATACTTTAAAGACCATACAATGTTTGAGACGACTACTATTTTATAAGTTAGGGAGCACTAATTTGTAACCATCTTTCGTCTGATCGCGTGTTAAAAGTTGCACTTGGTCTGCATGCAAGCTGAAAATAAAAGAATTGGTTGATTATATCCGACTCGCCGTACATACGTGTCAACCTAGCTATAACCTACATGACACTGACCTCTGTGTAAATGATCAATGACAACAAAATCTCCCAAATATAAATTGCAACCGACGGTTCGAACGTACGTGCCAATGTGGATCGTGTTCATTCAATTCGTCATGAGCTCCAACATTTTCTTGCCTTTTTCTCGGTGCTGCCATCTATGATCGTTTGGTGTCGTTGGTTACGGGTGTTTTCCCAATAATTGCATGTCATGTCACCTTTAAACTTTTTTCGTTTTTTTCCCCGGAGCTAGCTAGCTAGTGGGCGTTGGTCGTAGCAGAACGCCGTGTTGTAAATTAAGTGGGTTTTCCATTTTTTTTTTACAAAATGATGTTAATTCGATTATGCTACATTTCCGGAGTAAGAACATCTTTCTTAAACAAATGAAACAGGCAAATTAATTGAAACAAGAAGTTTTAATTGAGAAGAGTAAAAATATAGATGCGTGGATGCGAATAGTGAAAATAGGGTTGAGGGTAAAGTATATTATGAATATGTATGAATTAGGGAAATATAGGATAGCTATGGTTGGAGATAGGATAAAATAGGATCAGATGAGGTAAGCGCTCAATAGTTAAAATAGGATGAAAATCAGATCGAAGTTAGATCATGTTTAGTGGTAGTCTCATCCTAACAATGTAGCTGACCCCGATATTACTTTAGTAGTACAGTTGAAAGTAAAAAATATAAGAGAGAAAAATATAGAATTGTATCGAAAGGGTGAGTATAGGACAAGACAGGGCTAACATTGAACATGTTTTTGGAAACACTTCCACTCCATTCCACGAAAACTTGTCATTTTGAACATCGGCGTGTGCCTGAAGGAGAGGCAGCATGATTGCACGGCACCGGCCGCAGCAGCAGAAGAACGAACAACGTGATTAACCTTGCTCAGAGACGTACGCCCAGGCATGGCCTGGTGCCTGCAGGCTTCCATGCCCACGATCCAGGTCGAGGTCAGGCTGGCATCTGTGCCAGGGAAAGACCAAGCAGAGGCATCAACAATCGTTGTCCAAGTATATATATATCCTGTTCTCCGTCCATTTAAAATTTGCAACTAAAAAGTCGTGCCATATCATATTTCCTATTATACGGATAGATTTCTTGAAATTTTCATTATTTTTCAATGTTTTATTTTGTTTTTACCGCTGCGGTTAATTTAATCCTTTGACCGTTAGTTCGATTGGTAAATGGTTCTTTAGTCCCTAATTTGACTAGTAAGAAATGAACTAAGAAAACTATGTAGAGCTCAAAAAAAATATGAGAAAATATTCTAAAAAATAAGAAAAACAAGTATCAAATGAAACCAAGGTTTTTTTTGATAATTTATTTATTCTTAAAATTCTATTAATATATTTATTTTATGTTAAATAAACCAATTACACAAAACATTTTAAATTTATCCCACACTTAAGTTCTTCTAATTTAAATTATTTTTATTACCATTTTTCATATTTTAAAGCTCTTTATAATTTTTTATTTTATTTCTTACTAATTAAATTAGGGGGAAGGGGTCATTTAACAATCAAACTAACGGTCAATGGGGTTAAACTAACGACAGTGGCAAAAATAAAATAAGACATTGAAAAGTAATGAAAAATTGAGGATGTCAAATTATACGGTGACAAAAGTGATATTGCATAATTTTCTAATGACATAAACAAAATTTTCTCAATGTAAAATGCCAAGGTAAGTAAAATAACCATAATTTTAGAGGCCACATGGCAATTTTCTCGTAGTCAATTATTTCAATTGAAGTTTCTCTGGAGCAGCAATTGTTTTAACCACCGAATATTGATCAACCAAACTCCAAGTTGATTGGCCGTCTCTTGCTAACGAGTGACTCAACGTAATTGAGCTCGTCCTGTTATTTTGTTTAAACTCCACGATTAATCAAGACGGTTCAGACCAAAAACACATAATCCAGTCCCAGTGTCCGACATCGTGCGTTTATGGTCAGAGTGGTGCCCACTCTGCAGTCTGCACTCTGAAATCTCAATTCTGCAGTGCTTCTCGCAGAATGACCTGAATTGACACTGCATATATAGCACCAGTACTACATGTGTGCTTGTGACTAATGACTCTTGTATTCACACGTCCATGTGGATGTGGTTACCACAAATCTAATGGTAACAATCTTCGTAACAAAAAACCATGAAAATCCACTTAAAAAAACAAGATAACAACACCATTAGCAGTTTGAAGCTAATTGTTCGACGGTTTTTACATTTTTTGTCGGTTTCGCTGCGGTTTACCACGGTTATGTAAACCTACTTTACTGCAGCTGACGGTTGATTAACAAACCTGTCCATGGAGCCCTAGGTCCTCCACAAGTCAAAAAAAAATATAGAGTTTCAACTTTTGTTGACCACTCTTAGGTAGATAATCTCTTTCACACACCATCCCTTTGCCCCCACATCTTTGCATTAATTGCTAGCTCAGTTTGAACTCCTTAACCAATCGGGAGCGTAGTGCATGCATGCATGCCCATCAATCACGGCATGCATCTTCCATCTTAATCACGCTTGGAGGCTTCCTAGCCGCACGTTTCTGCACTAGATTCTCAGGTCTGAACCATCTGATTTTGCATCTTCATCTTCGTGCTTTCCTAGATACTGTATTAAAATCTATAACGGAATCGAAACATTTTTTTAGTATTTGCCAACTGAACCAGTGGGTTTCTCTGAACCCATTAGCATTAAGAAATTTTATGGGTAAACAATCCATAAAAAAAATGAATCCATCTCTATCCATATTATAATGCTATCTCTCGGTAACATGACAATGGTTAGAAATAATTTTTAACTTAACCATGGTACATGTTGTAAGTAGAAAAAGGAACGTCTAAACGTTCTGTCACATGGTGAGAGCTGCTTTGGTGTAGCATCCAAGCTTCACTGACTAGCTCCAATCTCAGAGGTGGCCTCTAAGCATAAATGGGTCACATAGCCGCACATATATACAAGTCAAAATACATACTAATTTGTATCATTTTAATTATAGTTGCGACTTACTAGCCTTGCTTAACAACACCTAATTAGCACTACATGATGCAAGGTCTCTCTTAAACCTTATTGCTATAGGTTAACCATGAGTCGCAGTGAAATTATATATATACAAAATTCTTCTTGCGACATCGATCGTGAATGCTCTAATCCAATCAATTTCGAAGCATCCATCTCCCTAAGATCGCAAACCGTCAATGTGGATGCATTGAAGGCATCAATTAATCCGAAGCGCACATTATCGATCGATGAATCAAATTGAGCTGCATGTGTACATGTGGACGACGATGCGCATGCTTGTGCAATTGCAATGGTTGGCAGTCCATGCATGCATGTGCAGGAAGCCTCAGGGTAACATGGCCAGTCTCGTTGCCTGCTGCTGATCAATGAACCGCCGAAACGTCGGAGGAATTAGACGCGTGCAAGCTAGGTTAATTAGGCTTATTCTTACACCACGCATGGCTTGATCGAGGCGTGTCCATGTCGCCATCCACTCGCCCTACCAAAACTGAATTCCTCGTCGAGAACATGCATCTCATGGCGGGAGTTTCGTTTAGTAACTGTCGACGTGCCTGCATCATCACCGGTCACATACTCACATTGGCGCGCGAGCTATCTTTAGTAGCGAGATTCGAATCCTCCGATGAGTACGGTGGTTTGCATATTTACGCGACTAGTTTTGTATTGTCTTTTCCTTTTAAACGAGCGAGGTGACCCGCGTGTTTGTGCAGCTAGATTTGTTTCGGCATATAGAGTTTAACTCTAACTCATAATTTATCTCTAATATATCAAATCAGATTTATAGTTTATATCAGCTTTAGTATTAAATCTGAATTTCTAGTATTTTCTTTTAGTCTAAGCCGCATAGATCTTTTTATTTTTTATTTATGTGAGAATATTTTTTATTAATATAGGCCGTTATAATTTGGTCACATCGTTGATCGAACGGCTAAAATAATCTTATTATATCATATTTAGTATTTAGTCTAAATTTCTAATATTTTTCTTTTAATCTAAGCCGTTATAATCCGACCACATAGAAATTAGCGGCATAGATCTTTTATTTTTTTCTTTGTTTACATGAGAATTTCTTTGATTGATCTAGGTCGTTATAATTTTGTCCCACTGTTGATCGAACGACTGAAATAATTTGGGTGATGTGGACTAACGTGGTGGCTCCATTTTCCTCAACTTTGATAATATATAGATAGATTTCAAATTAGTGTTTTTGCTATAATTGATATGTACATTTCTATAGTTGTCATGAACTCATTTTTTTTATTTTTTTTATTTTAAATTTGTGGTTCATATGTATTGTTCTTCCAATCTAAACCATTATAATTGATTATGGAGATATTTTTTCTTGTATTTACATTGAAATTTCTCCAATCAACGTGGTGGCTCCTTTTAACCTTGCTTTATATAGCATGGTGTCCCATGCATTTGCATGGCTAGATTTGTTTCAATAACTAAATGACCATTTGTAGATGTAAGCTCTAATATAATCCATGTCTAATCAAAATGATAATTCTTTTATGATATGCAGTCATATAGATTTTCTTTATCTCTAATATATTTTAAGTTTAATATGTAAAATATATTAATAACTCTTTTCTATTAATCTAAGCCGTTATAATCCGGCCACACAGAAATCAGCGGCATAGGTTTTTTTTTTCTTAATTTACATGAGAATTTCTTTGATTGATCTAGCTAGGTTGTTATAATTTGGTTCCACCGTTGATCGAACAACTGAAATAATTTGGGTGATGTGGACTAACGTGGTGGCTCCGTTTTCCTCTACTTTAATAATATAATAGATTTCAAATTAGTGTTTTTGCCATAATTGATATGTACATTTCTATAGTTGTCATGAACTCATCTTTTTATTTTTTAATTTTAAATTTGTAGTTCATATGTATTAATACAGGACACGTCAGCAGTGTCGAGTGCCAAAACCATCGACACCAGCACACAAGCCGTCGCGACACTAGAAATAAGCCATCGAGATAGATGTCGTTTTCTCTCAACTGCTACTTATTCCATAGCCATCGAGAGAACATACACTAGACGGTTTCCCTTGACTACACTCGAGAGAATACATTACTCTCGACGGTTCAGGGAGAAATCGTCGAGACAAAGTCCTGTCTCGAGGGTTTTACCCTTTGTTGGACTCCACGGTCAACCCAACATAATTTTATTTTTAAAAATACAAAACAAAATTTGTTGTTATTCATATACAATGCGTTGACGTTTGTGTATCAAATAATATCATCAATGAAAATATAAAAATTTTCAGAGCATCCAACGCGACGAACACTACTAAATGAGGTGTTTTCCTACTAAGTTATAGGTTATCGTACGTATCGGATATTTCGTTACTTACTATACAAAATACTTTAATTAAAAAATTCAATTTCAATTAACAATCAAAACTTATAAAATGATGTAAAATAACAAATTCATTTCATTCATTTTTCTACTTGTAAAAAAATCATTTAAACTCTAATATATAAGAAGAAAATTGTATATTTAAATTAGTGTTCTCTCGACGGCATAACGCTCCACCGTCGAGAGAAATAACGCCGTGCGCCTGCTCTAACGGACGGCGTCTTATACTTGACTATTCGTTTTGTGGCCGTCGAGACTAAGCAGCCGTTGTACGCGCTTTCAACGGCCTTGATCTTGTGGCCGTCGAGACATAGCGCAGTCTATTGACGGGTCTCAGATGGCTGTCGATACTAGTTTCGGCACTCGAGATTGTTTCAGTTTCTTGTAGTGATTGTTCTTTCAATCTAAACCATTATAAGAGCATGAACAGCAGACTACGTATTACATGGCCTGCATCACGCCATAACCGTCCACGCCCTCCCGCCCGCCCGCTGCGCAGCTTGCGTATTTGAAATTCTTGCGCGCGCGAGTGCGCGCTGGCACCAGCCGGCGTTGATACAGCACCTGATGTTCATGCTCTAATCTTGTACCCATTATAATTGATTATGGAGATCTTTTTTCTAGTATTTACGTTGGAATTTCTCCAATCAACGTGGCTTGCTTTATAGCGTGGTGTCCCATGCATTTGCATGGCTAGATTTATTTTAGTAACTAAAAGACCATTTGTAGATGTAAGCTCTAATATAATTCATATGATGTAAGTTCTAATACAATCCATGTAGTCTAATCAAAATGATAATTCTTTTATGATATGTAGTCATATAGATTTTCGTTATCTCTAATATAATTTAAGTTTAATATGTAAAATATATTAATAACTCTTGATATCTATCTTCTTGTTGGTGTTTATGTTATCTTTATTAGTGCTATAGCATGAATATGTAGTGCTAGCTAGCTCATGTCACTGTGCCGGTCATGACTCTAACATCAAGTCCTCTTTCGATCCACATTCACTTGGTCACTCCTTTTTCCTTTTTTTATGATCATGATAATTTCTAGTATTTTAGAGTAAATATAGTGATCTTTGAGTTAAATCCATGAGCCCTGATTGATTGACGTATCTATTAGGGCACTTATATATACATTCAATCTTTGAGCAAAAACAACTCATCCATTGTTCGGTCCAACTCCTTCGACATATTCAGTGATCAATCCATCCTCGATGGTTGCCTCCATATACTTATTTCTTTTCCAACAGCATGCATGTGATAAGATCAGACCCAAACCAGACCATCTCCAACGGTATCTCTTTGAGGATTAGTTTCCTTCGAGAAGAGATTCTGATTTCTTCAGGTGCACCAAAGGTATTTTCTTTAGAAAGAAATTCTCTCTCTATTCTCTTCATGAATTTTTTCGAAGAGATACCGTTGGAGATAGTGAAAAATGAAGTAAAAAAAAATATGGGGAAGCCAATGGAACGAAGAAAAAAAATTTCGGAGATGGTTTGAACCGTCGTGGATACTGGATAGGAAGCGTCAAGTAGCAAGACACGTGTGCTAGGTCACAAAGTACCGTACGTGTATCGATCCCTGGCTTTTGATCTGCAGTTGGACACGCTCAGATTTCTTCCGCAGGCTTCTTAGTGTCTTAGGTTTAATCAGGTGAGAATAACCTATTATAATAATTTCCTAATATATAATTTGGCGCGAAAACCTCGTCGTGGTACTGTTTATCCGCGTGATAAGAGAATACATGTACATGTATATTGGCTACGTGTATCAATGACAATCATAGGGATCGATTAAGTTTGGTTAGTTATGCAACTTATGCTCATTTGTAATCAATGTAATCGATGGTACAGTTTTTTCTTTTTTTTATTTGATTTATGTGAGAATTTCTTCGATTAATGTGGTGACTCCTTTGGACACTTCTTTATATATATAATAGATAAATTGATAGAAATGATGTTCTACATATATACTATATATAGCACTGTACCTGTGAATTATTATGTTTCAAAACATAAATAAGTCGTTAAGTCGTTAAGCTATTAAGTTCAAAAAAATAGAGCCTTAGTTTTAGCTTTTCAAGCTATATATTGAGTCCAAATGCAATTCATAGACCTGTGCTGTACATTTCTAGCAAATATATAGTATCATATTTGCCATCCCCAGCTTTCATTTCTTGTGTTGTACGGACAGGCGTAGCCTGTTAGTCACTGTTAGTAGAAAAAGCAGTAGCATTTTCTGATTCGCTGGGAGTAGCTATCTACGTGATCACCTGTCATATCTGTGACATGTATCTTAGCCGGATGCCATCCTCTTGCTCTCAACAACAGAGAGCCGCAGTGCAGGCCACAGTGTGCCAGTGCCCTCTCTGAGCTCTCTCCCAGCTTTAAACCCGAATGAAATTCGACAAGATTTGTGAAATAAAATATCATATTTACATTAATCATGACCTTAATTTGATCGTTTCCTTTTGTTGGGTCCGCTATGTTTTGTCATAATCTTAGAGGTGCAAGGGTTATCTTTTGTTGCCTTATGCATGTAGCAGTTCTGTTTTGTTGCTTATTTAGTAGATATATGCATTATATTTTTCGCATTTAGGAGTAGCTATCTTGTGATGGTCGTATATATGCAAGTGGGCATATGACATCTATATAGATGCCAACAGCTAGCACTAGCTAGACATTTTTTTTTTTTTTGTGAGCTCTTCTTGCTGTTGCAGACTCTATCTCTTGCAACATAGTGCTACGGCACCAAGAATGGCTACAACAACCGATGCCATTAGCCTCCAAAATGCCACACATTTCGACCTCAAGGTGCAGATCGCTCAACTTGTCAAAATAATTCATGAAAATGATGCCCCTTGCCATTAGCAATAGACCTTTTTTTTTCTGTAAGCATTAACAATAACAACGGACTTGCATGGAAGCAAAAGTAATCTTAATTTCGTCAACTATCTCGTCGCTTTCCTTCTTTATAAATTTCATGAATATCCATACACTCCATGCATGTTCGTCTTCCATCATCTTTGTGTATATCTTGAATCTTGATTCTTGAAACATCTTGTACCCCACACCGTGCATGAGGAGCAAGAGCTTGAATGGTCCATATACACACCACCATGCAGGCATGCATGATGCATCAATGAGGCTGCAAGATTATATGTAACTTGCAAGACAAACCCAGATGGCCTGTCTGATCCATGAAGTGAAATGAATAACTCAAGCTAGCAAGGTGTGTCTGTGTGTGTGTGGCTTAATTTCCATCCATCTCCAGCCCATCTGCCCATGTGGCTGCAGTGCACAGCCTTATCTTCCTCCCAATCTAGGTCAACAACTCAGCATACATAGGTGAGCTTGGGATCCCATGTCTACATTGCAGAAGCATTTCACATGAGAAGCGAAGGGAAATCATTGAAGCCCTTTCTTGTCACAAGATCTAGCTGGAGTTAAAGAGGTGCATGGATGGGCTATTTATTTCGCCATATTTAACGCAATGTAGCAGCACATGACATGGTACTATAATGGTAGAGGATGATATGTGCAAGGCAAGATGAGGGCATCCAGAGCACGCAGTGCTTCTAAGCTCCACCAAATTTGGGGAAAGAAAAACAGTTCCAATTTATTAGAGGACATAATTAACTGACTTTTATGTGAACAATATAATCTTGATTATGCTTCAAATGAAAAATGGGCCGTGTTTTAACATCCTAACGAGCATGAATGAAATAGAGATGAATGGACATTTGAATGGCCCAAAATCCTGCCTAATGGGTTTCCAAAGTTCCGAGGCCACAGTGAGCCCATTATGGTAGCATGCAGATCAGCGGATGGGTCAGATTGACATTGATCTGCGCGCAATTTTTTAATATGGAAAGTATATAGAAATAGTAAATATGCCAAGCTGAGATTAAAACAAGTTTTTCTTTTAAAGGCAGATGTCCACATAAGCTAAATTTACGTAAGAAAATAAGTAAAATGACATGGATAGAAATACTTAGGCTTTGCCATTAAACCTGGCATGATTATTCAAACGAGTTAATTACAACATATTACAAGAAAAACCCACGGCATTGTAAAACAGAACCCTGGACAAAATGGGTGTTGTACAAGGTGAATACGTCCACCCCTTTTGGACATGGAGAGCGGGAGTGAGTTCGATTGCAGCCCCTCAAGGACTCACCCATCTTTCCATTGTAATTGCCTTTATAACACTACTTTAGTATGGTGGTAGAGAGGCATATCACTATATGAGTCACTCGCCTCACAAACCTAAATTCAAGGGTGGCTTGGGTGTTCAAAATCTGAGATTTTTTAACATTAGCCTTATATGCAAGTGGTGGTGAAAACTAGAAAAAAAAAACGGTTATGGCAAGAAATCATCAAGCTGAAGTATATCAAAGAGAAGCTTGTATCTTTCATCAAGTATCATCAGGGGGACTTCTAGCTGGGGTGATATATTGAAAATTAGAGATTGGTAAGCTATGAATAGAAAAAGGGTGGAGAGATTAGGCAGGAGGACTAGCTTTAGGTATGACCCATGGTTATATGATAAAGCTCTAAAAGATTGTGATGTTTTTGACATCTGCTTTGAGCAAGATATATCAGTGGAAAAGGCTAAGTGTAAAAACTGGTGTTTGAACTTCAGAAGGTGGTTAAGACCAGATATGTCCATGGCTTTGAATTATGTGTTTTATCTAAACTAGAAGGGTTTCATTTTGATGGGAGTGCTGATGAGGATTCCTGGATGTTGAAAAGTAAAGGTGTTTTCACTGTATCTTCCTTGTATAAAAGTTGTTACAGGGATTCGAATGATGACAAATGCAATGTGTTGTGGAAATCTAAAACCCTCAAGATCATTTTTTTTTTGCTGGTTGGTGAACATAAAGCCATCCTTACTAAGCAGAATTTAAGCAATAAAGGGCTGTTGGGGACTAGGGAGCACCATCCGTGTGTTTTGCCAGAAGGTGGAACGGTGGATCATTTATTTTTCTCCTGTTGCATTGCCAAGAGTTCCTGATATATTGTGGCCAATAGCCTTGATATCTGTGATAGGCCAATCTCGCTTGTGCCTTGCTTCAGATGGTACTTCCTCTATTGGAACTCTATTGGAATTTAGAGGGCACATTAGAGTTTTGTATTTCTTGGAATTTACGGGGCGCACACATTTCTCAATGCAACTTTAGCGAATTGTTTCCTTTAATATCCTCATTTAATCACAACGGTCTAATTTCCCAAAAGTCTTCTGCGCACATGCAATTGGACCTCGGGCTCATGCACGTGCAAAGTTCACTCCAACTCCCATGCAACAACGCTAATAAACTCCACTTAGAGTATTAATTAACTCCACTTAGAGTATTAAGTTCAGAGGTAAACAAGTCATTTCACCACTGTCCTTGGTATTGGAGCACAACTTTAATGCGCCCTCTAAATTCCAACGGAGGGAACACTTGATATATTTTTGTTTTTCAGCAATTTGCTGGGCAATTTGGACTAGGTGAATTGCCAAATGCTTTGAAAATAAAATGATGAAGCACCCCCTAGAGATTAATTACACTGTTTGTTCTCTCCTTAAATACTAGTCAGGTATGATGATGAAGACGGATGATTAAGCTCTATTGGAGATAGGGGCAGAGAACATTTTCACAAAAATCAAGGAAACTCGCTGCTGCAAGGAAGATATAACAAAGAAGGGGAGAAGTAGCTCGGATAGTCGTAACTAATGCGGTGTCTTTTGCTTGTAGCGCTTGATGTGTGATGTTAATTGGTTGTGTTGTACTCTATTGTTTGGTTTTAGGTGGGAGCCCTTCTTGGTTGCTTCTTTTTACTCGTTCTTCTGTTGCCTATTTCCCTGGGTTGTGGAGGTCCCTTTCCAGGGATAGGGTCCTTGTGGTCTGTAAAATCTTAAACTGGTGGATCTTAAAATCTTAAATCTGAAAATGAAAATAGCAGTGCGGCTCCCTTTGCAAAAAATGGTCTTAGTCCTATGGGATATTGGCCAAAAAGTCCTTTTACTACTTTGGCAGATCACGCTCATACGTATAATAATTTGGGGTGGGGGCTAGTATGTCACACAGTGGGAACTCCAGTCCACACATGGGCGATGGGCAATGGCTTGGACGAAAACTAGCCGTCGTTGAATATGTTCATAAGTTGATGGAAGTGGCCAAGCCTATATTTGACCATCTGACATGCATGTCTTCGAAACCAACAGGAAGTGTTACCAAGTAAGCAAGTTTGAAAATAGCATGTTCTACTGTGGGGGACCAAGTGGTTGCACTGATTAGCATCCTTTGTCAAAAAGAAATAACTCCTTGTTGCTGGCAAGAAATAATTTTAAATCGTATCCTTGGAGGCGTCGCCATGGTCCCTCTCTGATGTTGGTGTCCTCTAGAGTGTCCCTCCTTGGTAACCGAGTCACCATCGCTTGAGTTTATGGGTGAGCCGGTGTTGGATGGTCTCGCAACTCCTCCATTAAGGTGTTCGTCTTTTAAGCCGTGTTGGCAACTGTTGTTACAATTGTTTTTTGTTTCTTTTGGTTTCTGTTGTGGTGTCGCAAGTTTGTCTGTGAGGTGGTTGATCTTAGATTGTGGTGACAGTGATTGCGCTGCAGTTGTACCTCGTTCTATCCATAGTTTTTTTTTTATTTTTCTACTGTATTTTACTCCTTCTGATGAAGCCGACAATTCTGCGCTGGTTTAGAAAAAAAAATTGCTCTAAGCAGCACGTACGTACGTGAAATTAATCTGGACGAGTGATTAATTTATTGTTGACTGCAAAATTTTGTGCACATTAATTTATTATTAGCATTTAAGACTTATTTGCTATACATACACGGCCTGAATTGCAGACGAGATATTCGAAACGTGCAGGCCATGCTATACGCTACCGGTGTGCAACGTAGTGGGTCACAGCTAGTGCTGAGACTTGGGTCATGGTGACTAACACGGTATTGGTCTGTCGTGCCTCGCGCGGCCTACTACAAAATGGGCCAGCATGGCATGGGAAGTTCACCGTGCTATGGCAGGCCAGCACGGCAGGCCAGCACGGTTAGCTATTGGCAAGGCACGACATGGCTCAAATCATAGTGGAGCTGCATTCGGGCTGAGCCAGCCCAAGCAAATCACCCCGCACACATGTAGTGGCCGCGCCGTTGCCGAGAAGGTCGTCACGCCGTTGCGAGGGGCGAGGTTATTGTGCTGTTGCTCGGGAGGGCGTCGTGCCATTGCTAGGAGGCCGCCGCGACGTCGAGGGAAGAGGGGAAAGATGCCGCACAATCGCCTAGGGAGGCCACTGCGCTGTTGTGGGGCATGGGGATGAGGTCGACGCAAGCATGCGACGACTATGGATTGATACTTAGGACTAGAGATTGAATATTCGATGCCAAGGATGGGGAATTAGCATTTATTGTACGGGCCATGGTGGATGTTGGACTACGCCTTGGAGGTTAAAAATTATTGGACATCTTTTTTGCATCAGTTCAACACATGGCACACGTAACGAGCTATGCTGGATGGCCCGACGTGCTTAAATTCTAGGCATGGCCCAGCCCATCCACGACCCATTCACTAGGTCGGCTTTCATGCCAGCTTTTCGGCCATACTCGTGCTATCCCGAGTAGCCCAACCACTAGTCACATCGAGTCGGTCGATCTAGCTACCCCGCCCCCATAACTCGAATTTATTATTATTTTATTTTTCTAAATTAAATAATTAATATTTGTTTTAATAAAATTAAATAAATCAACGACTCCCGCCGTTTGAAACGACCAGTTCCATATCCCGCCAAACAAAAGGACGGGTTTTATATAAACCGCCGATTGGAAGGGCGTGACATGGGCGCAATTGCTAGCTAGTAAAACCCACCGGTTCATACAGCGAGATTTAAATCCCGCCTGTCCAACTTGCATGCCATTGAACCCACGATTGGAGAAGGAGAAACCCACGATTGGAGAAGGAGAAACCCACTGTTTGGATTTAACTCCCACCGTATGAACCAAGGTTTTACCAGCTAGCCACTACGCCTACACCCTGTCCTTCCAATCAACGGTTTATATAAAACCCGCCCTTTTGTTTGGGGGATATATAACCCTCAGTTTGAAATGGCCGGAGACATCTATTTATTTAATTTTGACAAAAGAAGTGTTATTTATTTAATTTAGAAAAAATAAAAATAATAAAAAGTACCACGTAACTCTGTGAGATCGTAACATGTAAATGCAAATGAACTGACATTCTGTGTGCACTTGTTTTTTTATTTCAATATGAAAAGTATAGGGAAGTACGGACTATACCAAGCTGAGGTTCACACATGTTTTTCTTTTAAAGGACGGATATTCACAGAAGCTAAAATTACATATGGAAATAGATAGAATGACATGAGTAGAAACAGTTAGGCTTGGCCATTAAGCCTGGCAAGATTATCCAAACGAGTTAATTACAACATATTACAACAAATCCACAGCATTGGTAAAACAGAACCCTGAACAAGACGGGACTACATAAGCACAAGATGTCTGCAATGTACTTGAGCTTTCTGGTTCTCTGAATTTCTTCGGGCATCTCATTTCTGGTATTGTTGTTGCATGGGAATCTGCTTCGAAGAACTGTTTGAAAAAACTTTCCCCAGAGGATTCAAAGCCTTCATCCGTTGCAACTCTTTCCCTGCAGAAATAGTGTTATTTGTGTGCTGGACAATGCGAACCTTTGAAAAGCAAAACATGAAATGATTTTTGCAAAAGTAAAATTATCAGAGTTGTAACAAACATATTCAGACATAGAATGGTCACATTATCAGCTTATGTTTGATGACATGGGGCCTCTTTGACAGATTGTTTTAGTTTAGTTTTTGTTGGGATTGCAACTTTTGTTATTTATATATACACCATTCATTTTATTTTTTGAAAATTTTTTTTATAACTTTGTAGGATTTTTCTCAAAGATCTCAAAAATATTTTTTTAATAATTTATTTAGCATTTTCATACCACTTTCAAAGGTGGTCAAATTTTCCCAACAAAAACTAAACTAAAACTAAACAAGCTATCAAAGAGGGCCATGGCCTCAAATACCTAATTATTTTGAATACAAGGGCGTTTAGTAGATGCTGGATTGCACAGCGCATTGTAACTTGGCAACTTGCACACAACTGATGGACATAATCGTTCATACCATAACTTTGGACTTTTGGAGTGGTCGCATTCTTATGTACTTAAAAAAGGCAATGGTTAAAAGTTCCAAATGAGGTCAAACAGCACAGCATGCAAAACTTTATTCTGTAGATAAAGTTTATATGAAAGGTTGCTTGAGATGCCACATTAACAGTACGGCCAAATGACGGATGGGTTCATCACCTTCCTCCATCAGGAGGTGTATTGCCCTTTTCTCCAGTTCAATTGCATGCATACTTCGACCAGCTGCCGGGAAGGATCTAAGCTCTGGAAATAGGAGGAACAGAAATTAATAAACCATGAGAAAGCCAACAAATCTACATATTGCTATGCTGCTACCCAAATTTCTTACTTCGCATATAACCCTCCTGGGTTGACCGATCACAATTCTCCAAATATGTCTGTAACCGATCAAATCTCTCCTTCCAGTATTGATTGCTTGAGCTATGGGTATCATCTTGAGCAGATGAAGTACCAGAAGCAATCGGTGGCTCGATTTTCTCAGGTACAACATCTGTATTTGGTTTTTCAGGGGATTCGGAAGACACAGGCCCACCAGATTCAATAATTGGAGATGCTACTTCCAGCTTATTAATGTGATCATGTTGCACATCATTTTGCTGTGACTCCTGCTCTTTTGTTTTATCTCTTCCATTACCCTTCAACTCATGAGAGTTCAGTTTACTATGTTCAGGTTCCACTTTTCTTCGTACATAAACATTGTGATACCCAGGACTTGATGGTGCATCAGTTTGCAGTCGTTTGGTGCCAACTGTCTTTCCAGGATCTGCGGCAGGAACTTTATCCTTTGTCAGTGGAGAAGTACCTTGAGACATACTTATGATGTTTGCACCGTTGTTTGGCAGCTTACGTGATGCTGCTTTTTTCACTGAGAATGCTAGTTGCTTGTCATTAGATGGCATCGCCCCTCAACCCTTTTCTACATTATGCTTATCAATGCTAATGGAACCTGCAATATAGGAAATGCTTCCCATAAAAAAGATGTACAAGGACCACAAAAGATAGAGAATCTGGGGCAATTCTTATTGTTCAAACAAAGGGGGAAAAAAGTTAACTCCAAGGTGGATGACACTGAAGCGATGGAGTATTTGTGGCTCAGTCACACTGTCATCTCCAGTTTGTTACAAGTTCAAGAATTAAAATAGAACAATATAAAGCACAACATTCTAATATCTATACCAGAAAGGACAACATACATAGCAAATCATTACAGAAAATAATTTAAGCAGTGACAAGTGATAAACCTAGCAAATCATTACAGAAAATAATTTAAGCAGTGACAAGTGATAGATCACCAATCTACCATAATATCTAATATGTTGATTGCATGCCTTGGGTAAATCCAGACAAGATCATTATCGAATGTTCAAGCAAATATGTGTTACCTTGATTGTTCGTCTTAGCAATTCCACTCGAGACACAAAAGTAGGAAGAATGCCCTTTTTAATAAAAAGTGATGTAGTAGGTGTTAGATTTAGAGAGGGGAGAGTGTGTAATTGTTAGATATCTATTGAACAGCCCAAAGGGCAATGTAAAGGGTACAAAAGGTAAACCCAAGAGATGGGAAAGGACCTAACTACCCCTACAATACACATATGACTACAATACTCTTAACAATATGTCGTAATAACTTCGTATTTATTTATCCATTTCATGTCGTTAATATTGATTTTTTATTTTAATATATCTAGGTCTAAGATCTATCGTTACTATTGATTAAGATATAAGCTTCAAAGAAGCGATCTGCCTAAAAAAGCTACTATATTATTTCAAATTAGTAAATTTGCCTTTCATTTGTATTTTACTTTTCTATTAGACAAATTGAGTGTGTAATTGGACAAATTTTCATCGTACATTACTACGAACATCATTTACTGTTTGATCTAACAACTTAACTTGCCGATAGTTGGCCTGGGTCTTATCAAAATCCTGGATCCGCCACTGCCTATTACCATCGCCAGATATCCACCTCGACCAAACACGCTCAACTCACCATGCAGTGCACAAGAGTTGGCTACAAATGCTCGATGCCATCGTGGTGCAATAGTATCCGGACCCACCTCCTACACTGACATTTAGGCCTTAATAATATATCACAAAATCAATAGTGTTGTTGTAACTATGGCATTGTTTGTTTCATATTAAATTAAATTAAATTAAATTAAATTTTTTCTTTTTTTATAAGCCAAATAATGTAATATTTTTTAGTCATTTTTTTGTGGGGTTTCAAATAGTTATTTTTACAGTTCGTAAAATATTTTTTCATAATTTTTTTATTTTTTAAAAATGCCTTTCGAGTGGATCACAAATTTGCTACAGTAAAACTCAACTCAACTTTAATCCGAAACAAACAAGGCCTATATCCGTTAGCATTGATGTCATGAGGTGTACAAATCATTGGCATAAATTCAAGTTATTTGATTATTTACTTTTTAAAGGTTGAGAGTAAAAATGGAACTAGTAAGATCTACCCTCATACCTGTTAAAGAGCATACAACACATTTTGCAATATTTGCATGTAATAAATCTGTCACTGGTCATGAAATTTGCACTTGCATCCTTGCAAAAAGGTATGTCACCTAATCCGTATAAAATATCTTTTCTTACAAGCATTTATGGATACATACCATAAGGAACCAACGATGAAGTATTCTGTTAATATTTGCATGCATGCACGTTTGCACCAATAATTATGTTAAAATTAACATACAAGAACAATCAGCAACTGATTGCCTCCCATGTCATGTTTGCAATATGCTTAGATTTTGTT
Organism: Raddia distichophylla; assembly: GCA_005191435.1. NCBI lineage: Eukaryota > Viridiplantae > Streptophyta > Magnoliopsida > Poales > Poaceae > Raddia > Raddia distichophylla. The sequence continues at coordinate 1,147,871 of SPJY01005689.1, forward strand.
TGATGGGCCACCGAATGATTTTCGCCTTATCTGATTTGAATACCAATGCCAACCAAGCAAACCCCAAGGATTGACTATATATATATGTAGGCAACATATCTAGTGCTAATACTCATTGTGTGCTAACATGCTAACATCCAACCCAAGCCATCAGATCTATAAGAAACGGTTCAGATATGAAGAGGTGGAAGTCTTTTTCCCACTTAAAAAGGTAAGGAAGGCTGTGTGAAAGCATTTAAGTGAGAAATGAGGTAATTAATGCGGTTCTCACCTTCTTACCTTAACCAACACAATCTACCATTAGATCTGAAACATTTTAACCTTAACATGATAACAGCTAATGAAAATGCTAGGAAAAGCATAAACTTTTGGTCATGACACAGTTGACTTGCTAACAACTGACCTCATGCCATGCATGAGCAAGAGGACGTGGAAATTTTTTTCAAATCTCCTTAAACAATGCAATAAACTATAACCCCTGCTCTAATGCCAATAATGGTTTTTAATGAATTAGATGTCCCTGCACCCAAGCAGTGTGAGGATGCCACGGAGTCAGCTGCACCACAGGAGCAGGGAGAGCAATATAGTCATAGAGTGTTCTTTGGTATATATCTTACTGATCTTCAAAGATGCTGACTGTTTACACAGCAGTCCCAGACAAATTATCTAATATATAAGAGACAGGTAGATATCTGACTAAACAAATTAACCAGCCAACAGGTAGATACTTAAGGTTATAGACCGAAAACCTATCTAATGAGTCCATTGGCTGCTGAACTCTTGTAGCATTTGGAGGCTACGGCTGCTGGGTGCATGCATAGTTGAAATTTAGCTTGTACAGCTTACATTGTTATGGAAACCATTCCGTCCTCCAGTTACAGTGCTAATGAACGTACTGCCATGGATACTGTAGCATGTGGCCCAAAGCCCCTAGGTTAGAAAGTTAGGCTATTAATAGATTAGTTGCTATCTATTACGATGGTATTTGAATTAGATTGGAGTCTATCTATTAGGGTTCTTGTTCAAATCAGCTTAAATTCATTCAGATTATAATCTAAAACGGGATATTTGTTTTTTTTTAAACAAGACAAACGCTTTGGCGCTTTATAGCCATTTTTGAAGATCTTAGTGTTCCTTCTTGAAGCTTCCAAAACCAAATTTTAACATTTTTTCAACCTCATTAAGCCACTTATCGAGGACCCACAACTTTTCAGATTATAATCCACATCAGATTATACAGAGGCCTAATATAATCATTGGAGGCAAGCAATGAATAAACAAGGTCTTCAGTAGATCAAGTGCCTCAGATTAACAGGCTGGTATACAGCCTTTATCTTCCATTGTTGTGAACATGGCAACATACAGTTTGTCATGCTTGTAACTGGTCATACTAGTCTGTCCCCAACTCTGTCTATGGGAGGAGATGGCATCACTGTAGTCCCTTCTTACCTTCTTAAGTTTGGAAGGGAGAAAATTAAGCGCATTTTCTCTATAAAAAGATGTGTGTTGTTTTGTTTCCATCAAACTGTGTCGTGTCATGCCTGTTTGCTAGCATACCTAATAGTAATAGAAGAATATAAGCCCTTTTCTGATGGAAATATAGAACCTGTTTCTTTGGGTGTAAAATATAATTCTAATTATAATTTAGGAATTTGTCGTTTTTGTACAGACCATATGCTTTAATATTTTGTAGTCATTTCTTCGAAGCTTTGTATTGTCTTTCTCAAAGATCTAAAAAAAAAATTTAATATATTTTTCACCCTTTCCGAGCATCTTTTTGATGGCCCTCAACTTTCCTAATCAAAATCAGATTTTCCACCCAAAGACAGAGACTCATAGGCTCATTTTTTACTAATGGTCATAGGCTTGGTTAGACTATGTCTTACACAGATAATACATAAGGAAATGCTTCTATTGTTATTGATAAGTTAAAATAAAAAGGAGAAAACTGATGAAACAGAAGATAAGTGGATCAGGAATCAACATATTCTAGTAATAATTCAGTGCAAAATTCACTTATCAAAGCATTCCATGATTAAAAAAAAAGCCCAAACTGTCAATGGAAAATAAGATCACTGACAAACAATGCAGGTCCATCCCCACAGGAAAGGTGTGTGAACAATGAGTCATTAGCCAATACTCATATGGTGGCAGGTTATATTTTATACTGTGCTATTGCAACCAAATGTTACAAATTTCTATCAAATAAGGCATTATTAATGGTATACACAATCAGATGTTACGATCATATTTTTACAGTACGGACAAGCCGAAAGGAACACATACTTTTCAAGCTATAATATAGTTAATACATTTTATTAATTATACTAACCCACATAACAAGGCTTTAATTTGATTAACACATCATATAAGATTTATATTATTTTAGTGTAAGCAAAACAGAGAATATAAGATTCTATTGAGCAAAGGCAATACCAGCTAGGCAGCTAGATCTATCATACCAACTAATATTAGGTATAATAAAAATGAACAGCCATCTTTTATATACCTAATGCAGTAAATCAGGCAAGATTTTGATTAGAAGAAAAAAAATAGCATTTTTAGCCTTGGTTTTTAGAATAACATGATGTGTGACTCCAAGCACCAAGCATGGAAGCATACATGTTAGTAGATGAATATCATAACTTCAGCAATGCATCACGAGCTAAACTATCCTTTATTTCCTAATGCTGGTAGAAGCAGCAAGGAAGGACCAAATCCAACCCTTTTCATGGTGACGCTACTCCAAAATGCCAGGTCTTTTTATAATTGTATTACTCTCAGATAAAAAAATGTTTTAAGATCATTCTATTCCCAAATTTTAATTTGAGACAGTAGAAGGCCAAGTGGTTATCCATTATTTCCCACTAATAGCAGAAGGGGGAAAAAAGACCAGACCACATGTAGTGACTGCGATCTCAAATTCAAGGTTCCTTCATGATAGTGCTATTTTCAAATCTACAAAATGCGAAGCTATAAGTCAAACTCATGTATTCATTCTGTTTGTGACAGTTCTGTTATAATATTACCTTTAAAAAGTTTTGTGACAGTCAAAATCATGCACAAACAGAAGGTACATTGCGAATACATGTGTAAGCTCAACTAGCTGTCATGTGACTCAAGTCACAGGATAAAATTCACTGACTTGTTTCTTTGTTTACACAACCAATATGCGCACGCAATTGAATTATGTTAATTATTACAGGAAGAATTCAACAAACGCATGCGAAGTGAATGCAAACTCCAAATGAATGGCAATGCAATTGATAATGAATTAAATCCAAAGCTCAACAAACTTGTTTAGCTCATTCCATTTACTAGTATTTCCTAGTAACAAGCGGTGAATCAGTGTTGCAGTAAACCCCGAAAATTCTCATCATTGGCAGCCGCCGGGGCTACCGTGAATGTTCAAGGGATTTAGGGTTCATCATCAAAATAAAATAAGTAAATCATATATATTGAAAAAACACACAAACTATTCCGTCGAATTCGGATCAAATCCGAGATCACACGACATGGGGGAAACCAAACGAGAGCGAGCGAGCGAGAGAGAGAGAGAGAGAGAGAGAGAGAGAGGGGCGGCACTGGATCTGGGATGCAGAGGAGGTGAGGCGGCGGTACCATTGGTGAGGTGGCGGTACCATTGGTGAGGCGGCGTACGGCGGCGAGGTGGCGCCAACGAGGCAACGCACAGCGGCGAGGCGGCGCCAACGAGGAGGCAACAAGCGAGCGAGGCGGACAGAGGCGGCCGCCTGGCGGCGTCGTGGAGGAGCCGATGAGGAATCAGGCATCGGTCCGTCCGTGTTTGTTCAGCTTAAAATTAAATTAAGTTGAATTTTACTATATCAAATTTTGTTATTTTTATATAGCCAACATGTTTGTAATAATTTGTAGTTCTTTTCAATATTGTAAAACTATTTTTAATTACTTTTTTAAATTATTAGAGTATTTTTTGAAAACTCTCAATTTTTGCTACGGTAAAACTGCACTTTATTCAACGTTGAAATAAATAACACCTAAATTGTAAATATAGTTTAAAAAATTCTTGAGCCACACATTACACATACACATGTCCATCCTCATATTGGCTAATTCCCATAATGGCAATTTCATAGTTGTTAAATTACAAGTCTTGAAAAATAAGTAACAGAAATAATAGTGAAATTATAAGAAAGTAATTATACGATCGACTGGATAATCATTGTATTAGCATATCGAGTTGGTTGGTTGGAGGTTAGTTTTGCCTAATTTTGCCAAACCTTATGTTTAGAGTTCTTAATGAGGCGGGGTGGGACTAGGTCAAGCCTCGACTCGACACAACCCGTCCCACCCATTCTCAACATCCACCCTATCCCGACCCGACCTGGTCTCCGGATGTACAAAACCTTGACCCGCCCCAGCCCACCAGTGTACCGACGATGCACTGACCTGAACTGGGGTAGAGAAATTTCTCATAACGTCATCCCAACCAAATGCAATTAGACATATAAAAATCCCATCAAATACACAAATCCAATCACTTAGGCACATGAAAATCCAACCACACACACAAATATAGTAATGGCGTGATAGTAATACGTGCATCAATGCGGTTAATGGGTTGGGCTAAGCTTACGAGTAACGTAATATACAGAACCGGATCCGGGTCAAGTCGGGGCAAGCCTTAATCTGGACCTACCCCGAGATGAACCGGTGCAAGACATCACCACATCAATATTGTATGAATTAATCCAAATAAAAGAATGACATAATAAGATGTAGTTAAAAAACTAGATGTAATATGTATTGAAAGTTGATATTCATACTTATGTTTGAATATTCTAAAAATTTAATTTTTATAAGTTATATTACATAGAAATGCATTATATGAAATAGAAAAATTATACACATGTCATTATAAAGTTGTTGATTCGCAAAAAATATCACTCCATGCAACAATGAAATGTGTGCTCTGGACCCACATGTCATAGACGCAACATGTTTGTAATAGATAGCAACTAATCTATTAATAGCCTAACTTTCTAACCTAGGGGCTTTGGGCCACATGCTACAGTATCCATGGCAGTACGTTCATTAGCACTGTAACTGGAGGACGGAATGGTTTCCATAACAATGTAAGCTGTACAAGCTAAATTTCAACTATGCATGCACCCAGCAGCCGTAGCCTCCAAATGCTACAAGAGTTCAGCAGCCAATGGACTCATTAGATAGGTTTTCGGTCTATAACCTTAAGTATCTACCTGTTGGCTGGTTAATTTGTTTAGTCAGATATCTACCTGTCTCTTATATATTAGATAATTTGTCTGGGACTGCTGTGTAAACAGTCAGCATCTTTGAAGATCAGTAAGATATATACCAAAGAACACTCTATGACTATATTGCTCTCCCTGCTCCTGTGGTGCAGCTGACTCCGTGGCATCCTCACACTGCTTGGGTGCAGGGACATCTAATTCATTAAAAACCATTATTGGCATTAGAGCAGGGGTTATAGTTTATTGCATTGTTTAAGGAGATTTGAAAAAATTTTCCACGTCCTCTTGCTCATGCATGGCATGAGGTCAGTTGTTAGCAAGTCAGCTGCGTCATGACCAAAAGTTTATGCTTTTCCTAGCATTTTCATTAGCTGTTATCATGTTAAGGTTAAAATGTTTCAGATCTAATGGTAGATTGTGTTGGTTAAGGTAAGAAGGTGAGAACCGCATTAATTACCTCATTTCTCACTTAAATGCTTTCACATAGCCTTCCTTACCTTTTTAAGTGGGAAAAAGACTTCCACCTCTTCATATCTGAACCGTTTCTTATAGATCTGATGGCTTGGGTTGGATGTTAGCATGTTAGCACACAATGAGTATTAGCACTAGATATGTTGCCTACATATATATATAGTCAATCCTTGGGGTTTGCTTGGTTGGCATTGGTATTCAAATCAGATAAGGCAAAAATCATTCGGTGGCCCATCAAACAAAATCTAAGCATATTGCAAACATGACATGGGAGGCAATCAGTTGCTGATTGTTCTTGTATGTTAATTTTAACATAATTATTGGTGCAAACGTGCATGCATGCAAATATTAACAGAATACTTCATCGTTGGTTCCTTATGGTATGTATCCATAAATGCTTGTAAGAAAAGATATTTTATACGGATTAGGTGACATACCTTTTTGCAAGGATGCAAGTGCAAATTTCATGACCAGTGACAGATTTATTACATGCAAATATTGCAAAATGTGTTGTATGCTCTTTAACAGGTATGAGGGTAGATCTTACTAGTTCCATTTTTACTCTCAACCTTTAAAAAGTAAATAATCAAATAACTTGAATTTATGCCAATGATTTGTACACCTCATGACATCAATGCTAACGGATATAGGCCTTGTTTGTTTCGGATTAAAGCTGAGTTGAGTTTTACTGTAGCAAATTTGTGATCCACTCGAAAGGCATTTTTAAAAAATAAAAAAATTATGAAAAAATATTTTACGAACTGTAAAAATAACTATTTGAAACCCCACAAAAAAATGACTAAAAAATATTACATTATTTGGCTTATAAAAAAAGAAAAATTTTAATTTAATTTAATATGAAACAAACAATGCCATAGTTACAACAACACTATTGATTTTGTTATATATTATTGAGGCCTAAATGTCAGTGTAGGAGGTGGGTCCGGATACTATTGCACCACGATGGCATCGAGCATTTGTAGCCAACTCTTGTGCACTGCATGGTGAGTTGAGCGTGTTTGGTCGAGGTGGATATCTGGCGATGGTAATAGGCAGTGGCGGATCCAGGATTTTGATAAGACCCAGGCCAACTATCGGCAAGTTAAGTTGTTAGATCAAACAGTAAATGATGTTCGTAGTAATGTACGATGAAAATTTGTCCAATTACACACTCAATTTGTCTAATAGAAAAGTAAAATACAAATGAAAGGCAAATTTACTAATTTGAAATAATATAGTAGCTTTTTTAGGCAGATCGCTTCTTTGAAGCTTATATCTTAATCAATAGTAACGATAGATCTTAGACCTAGATATATTAAAATAAAAAATCAATATTAACGACATGAAATGGATAAATAAACAAGTTAATAGTAAGCAAAATTTAGAGCAAGCATTTTTAAATACCACTAGTGAAAGTTTTGACATAGTGATAGTTCAAAACACACATAAATGCAAGTCGAAGACAAACACTGAGTGCCGATGTTTCTTCAATAACCATCTCTTCATCATTTTCTCTCTATATATGTGTTAATGTGTCATGCATAACAACTTGAATTTCTCACTATGTGTATCCGTATATTAGGTCTCAACGATGCTCACACTCACCATCTAGGAAGCGAGATCTTAAACCTTGAGTGTGTGGTCCTTCCTCCGGGCATGATGGACGCGACAACACCAGGCATTGCGGTTGTAATGACTATCTTTCCCTGAGAACAAACCGTGGCAAGCAACGCTTTATAAAGAAAAAATTTTCCTATGCCTCTAAGACCATCCATGAAAAATATACCTCCCTGACCGCTTTCGACTGCCGCCAGTATTAGATTGTATGCAGATCCGTAATAACTTCGTATAGCATACATTATACGAAGTTATACGAGAGGCGGGCGGCCGTCTAGGGCTAGGGCGGGTGGGCGTTTAGGGCGTCGCGGGAGGGAGGAGCCGAGGAGGAGGGGGCGGGCGGGCGTCTATGGCGGCGGCTGAGGTTGGGGACTGGGCGTCCGGCTCCTGGGCCGGCTGTGGCATGTGGCCACTGGCCAGTAGCCTTTGGGCCCAAGGAGGGGGTGGGTCTTGCTATGGGCCACGCCCCGGGCCGCGGCCCGGGTGGCCCTAGGCCTGTATCCGCCCCTGGTGATAGGATTAGTATGGGTTTGTTGCTCACGTCTGTGGGAAGCATGTTGACATCGCCACAAAGGCACGATGACCTAATATTATACAACTTCATTTCTTTACTCATCGAAATAATCAACTAATAAATCATATTTAATAGAATAATCCAAAAAAAAGAAGAATTGCCGGTTTGACACTCAGCCCGGCACGGCGGGAGCAGAGCTTTCGCCATCCTGCAGGGTGAGAGTTTGGCGGGAGCTCCCTAGCGCTGACACGTACGTGGCATCCACTGAAAAAACAATTACAGTCGCATGGCTCCCGCCACCCCACCCGGTGGGAGCAATGCTCCCGTCGCGTGGTGCTGCATGGGACGACGGGAGTTCTGGGTCCCGCCATTGGGCACGGCAGCTACAGGACACTAGGAAGCCACACACGCTAGGCAGCCACACTCCAGGAAGCATGCAAGATGGACCAGCTAGTTGTTTACCTGCTACCTTAGTTGTACATGGATCAAATAAACTTTGCTTGTAAAAATATGGAACATTGAAACACAATGAAATTTTAAAAAATGGAACCATTGGCTCATAGAAAGAGTTCACAAAAAGGTATGATTTCTAAAAAAAAAGGAATTTCCTGAAATTTTTGAATTTTGAAAATCGTGAAAGCCAACAATTCCAAAAAAGAATAATACTCCCTTCGGTCACAAAAAGAAGTCGCCGTTGACTTTTGGACACGGCTTTGACCATTCGTCTTATTCATAAAAGTTATATAAATATTATTTATTTTGTTATGATTTGATTTATTATTAAATGTATTTTAAGTATTACTTATATTTTTACGTATTTGAACTAAATTTTTGAATAAGACGAATGGTCAAATGCATGTCTAAAAGTCAACGGCGACTTCTTTTTGTGACTGGAGGTAGTAGTAATTTCCTGAAATTTCCGCTTTCTTGTGAGTGACGTTGGTAGCACCAGTTAGTTTGGTAGCAAATATACAAAAAAAATAACAAATTGCATCAATTCTTCTAAAAAATATGTGATATCAGACCACAACAAAACTTGCGAAAATGGAACCATAGGTTCAGATGAAGAGTCACAAAAAAAAGTCTCGAATTTTCTTTTGATTTTTTAAAAAATTTTCATCAAAATTGGATTTTAAAAATCTTGGAGATGAAACGTGACTTTTGGAAATCATTTTCATGAACAAGTTATTTCATGAACAAATTATCATACTAAATATCATTTTCTGAAGAAAAAAAAGAGTATCAAATCAAAAGGCAATGACACTTCAAAAAAAGGAATGGCTGCCTACCGAACTTAATTTATACCCTCGGAGAGAAACTAATCGTTGGAGCTCGGGAAAACTCCAAAAACTAGCCGTTGCAATACCCGTCGGACCCGGTCCAATGGTTGCAACCATGTCTCAGAACAGCTGGTACACGTACAGTTGGACCCGGTTCGATGGAGGTTAAGGCACCGGAACAAGGTACCGTGGGACCCGGTCCGACCTGCAACAGAAGAAGGTTCTTAGAGCTTGGGCCCATTAGATCCAGTCCGATGGCGGTCGGACCCAGTCCGATGAGCACTAACAAAGCACGGCTTAAGTGTTTTGAACATACTGGGATCTATGGCTATCTGTGAATGGCTTGAGAGCTAAGAGGAGGCTAGAAAATTAAGTGAAGATCGAACCAATTAGACCTTTCTTGAAGCATGGGCGACGAAAGTAAAAAACCTAGCTACTCCTAAACCTACACATGACATCTTCACTCGCCCCGTCATGCTTAGATCATTTTGAAGCAGCTCAAATATTCACCGAAGCTTGCTAGGGTTCTATGAGAGGTCCAAGAACTCCATAGCATAAATATCTATGTCATCAATGCCACTAAAATAATTAGGTCTCAACGATGCTCACACTCACCATCTAGGAAGCGAGATCTTAAACCTTGAGTGTGTGGTCCTTCCTCCGGGCATGATGGATGCGACAACACCAGGCATTGCGGTTGTAATGACTATCTTTCCCTGAGAACAAACCGTGGCAAGCAACGCTTTATAAAGAAAAATTTTTCCTATGCCTCTAAGACCATCCATGAAAAATATACCTCCCTGACCGCTTTCGACTGCCGCCAGTATTAGATTGTATGCAGATCTCTATTTTGGGTTGAGAGACTTGGAGATAGCATTCTTGCTCCATCCCAATGTTGGTCTCAGCGATGATCTCCTGGGGCTCGCTTTCGATGTAGTCATGGGACTCATCAACTTCAGGTTGGGAAAACATTGTTACGTCCTTTTCCGTCAATTGGAGCATACGTTTGATATCAAGAAGGGCATTCTAATCGACGTATGTGTAGATGAGGTTGAACATCGATAGTCCCCTGACATTCCATTTAGATGATTATTCCACGGCTCAAGGACGTTGTTGCTGGGCTCACAAAAGGTTAGTATGGTGGTGAATAACCTCCGAAGGGAAGATGACATCCGGAACAACTTGATTCGGGTATATCCAAAGCTAGACCTTGCCACAAACCTTTGCCTCTCCTCCCTCATTTTTATTTTTCCCCAAAACCACGTGATTTTTAACCGTACTCATATTTGGTGTAAAGAGTCCACATCCATGCCCAGTGAGAATACACGAGACTGGAATGGGTCAAAAATTAGATGCGCTTTTGCCCTATTTCCACTTTTTAAACTCTTGATTTTGTTTATAATTTTTTGAATTTGGAGTGCATTCAAGTTTGGTTTTCCAACTCAGCATGGACTATAAGGGTGGGTTTTGACACTATTTGGAATTAACCTATATATATTAGTATTGCTGACAAAATACGGTACCAATCACAAGGTTAATTTGTAAAGGAGAATAGAGGCCTAGAATCTACAAGTTATTATCCATAAGGATCACAGTGAGCCACTTGGTGGTTTCTGGTTGGCCCATTACACTCCACGTAATGACTAGCTGGGACAACGCGCACATGGCGCGTGACCGCGTCCGTTTCTGTGCATTACATATTTCATTCAACAAATATATCCAGTAAAGAAAAATTATAAATACATTCAAAACAATAAAGCTTATAGATAGTAAATGGTTGCTCGGCGCCTTTCATTAGGATAAAAAAAGAACATCATGGTTGGGAAAGCATGGAGCTATAATTCCGGCGAACTACAAGTACAGTTAGAAGGTCAAAAGGATTGCGCAGCGAGGAGCAAAAAAAGTGGAGGAGGTAAAGGAAATTTGTCATATATGGGGAAGCATCGGATAGGGACCCGATACGCATTCTTTATAAATATCGACAGGAAATTGCATTCTGTAGGTTTTTTCTGGAAAGACGCTCCTCCAGAAGGAGGCATGACATCCGGCCGGATTTGGGCCGCGTGTCCCGATCGGACGGCCAGGAATTAAGAGGCGATGTGGATAGCGCCAGCATGTAAGGAATCGGGCGGGCTACGCAACATAGAAGTAGGAATTCTTTCATGCTCATGCAACAATAAGCACACGTTGTTGCTATTCTATATGGGATAGCTACATGACAGATAAGCTCATTTTAGTATTCCTGCAATGTGGAAATTTTGTTGAAGTTGTGCATTTGTGCGGTGTAATTTTTTTGTTTTATAAATAGTATTTACTTTAGAATGGTAAAGTGTTGCCAATAGTGGAGTTACCAGTTTATCATTATGTCTTAAGTACAGAAAAGTTGAAAAGCATGTGAAAAAACCTATATTTATAAAATGTAACATAGGTCCGAGGACAGCTTCCTTTTTTTAAAAAAAATTGGCAGGTATTTAGATTTTAGACATCATCAAATATGGCCACAAATGGAATCTTGTTTAGGCATACTTTTGACTTTATAGGATTCCGGGGGGATTGTTTGTTACAAAATAAAGATTTATCATAATTTTTGTTCTACTAGACTTAAGGGTAAAAAATAGGAAATGCTAAAAAACACAACATAATGAAATCAGATGTGGAGTTATGTAACTCGCGAAGAAAACCAAAGAAGTTACATTCACACGAAAATGTGGAGAGGAAGTGTATGCGTCACACAAAAGCACCGAACAAGGACAAATTTGTCCTCTAGTTGATTTAACTTGTTTTGTATTTACCCTGGTTTGAAAATCTTTTGTATCTTGCTTGTATGCTACTGCTAGCATAAAACACATGATAAACAAATAAGAAAAGTATACTGTGTAGCAATCTCATTTATACCTGCTAAATATTAACTTTATCTACCCTAAAACTTACATCAGTTAATATTGTCACCCCCAAATCATTATGGCTGTCTTAAATGCTAAGGCGGCTTTTATTTTCTTTGTTAGTTTCTTAGGTTGTTAGCACACAAGTAGTTTTTGTTTTTGGCGTTCATGTCGTGATGAGGACATCACCGACAAATCTGCTTCCATTACTTCCACTACATCCACTATGTTGGCTGATGGATTAGGAAAGCGTCAAGACGACATAAACCCTCATGTCATGTCGTTCAAGGCTTCATCAATGGAGGATCAACGAGCCACATCCAAGTTTCAAGAATTCCCTGACCACCGGGCCCAAGCAGAGAGGAAGTCCAAGTCGTCGAGTTAAACTTATCCATCCAGGAGCAGCCTACCTTCAAATGGACACCTAGGCCACATACAGACTCCTTTTTTTACGTACGAATTATTCACGAAAAGTTCAAAAGATAAGATTTCTAACACATCTGATCCCACGGCTAAATTCCACCAGAGTAGCAGGAATTGCCGAAATATGAACGCGGTCAGAATCTATCCGACGCTGCGTCGCCGTATTTTTGGGCCCAAGGCCCATGTACTCCTAGGGTTGCGTGTGTGTGGGTCCTCGTGTGGATGGCGCCCCTTCTCTGGCCGCCGCACTACATGTGGTCATCGTCGTGCTTAGTTTTGTTTAGTTGAGTTCGTCACATTCATGTGAAACGTCATCTCATTTTCTTGTGTCGGCTAGACCAACAAGACTAAGAAATCGAAACCCCAACTTCAGTTTGTACTTCATCTTTATTCGTAATATCGAGATTGCTTATCTTGTGTTCATACTTATTATTTGATTGCTTCCAGGAATTCGTCCTTCGTGGATAGGTCGATCGTGCCTATGGTTCGATCGATAAAGCTCGTGATGGTGGTTTAGCGATTGCCGGGACTTCCAATATATGTTTCATGGTTGGTAGCCAGATCGTTTTGGTCGCCTGATACCTACCGAACTTACCCCTCATCACTCACCAAAATATCAAGACCTCTCCTCCGCTCCAATCATGTCACCTCTCTTGCCACTCGCTCTCTCTGAAAGCAATTCAATTACAATTTTTTGATACATAACCTTTGAATTTTCAAATTTTAAGGCCCAGTTCTTTTCAGCTTAACGGCTTAACAGCTTAACGACTTATCTATGTTTTAAAAAGACATATGCTTTTAGTTTTTTGAGTCCGTTTTTTGCTATTTTGAAGATGGGTCCTAATGCTTTAAAAAGCAGGTCAAATGAATTAGATCTGAATTTTAAGACTATCTCGAGAAGCTCTCGAAGTTCAGTCATTTCAGCCGTTCAGCTGTTCAGCCGTTCAGATCAGCTCAAAAGAACAGGGCCTAAAACATTTGAAATTTGAAAATGTAAATTTGTTAGTTTTCGTTTTGGCATTCATGACACCTATCTTGCTGCTCGCTATCTCCGAAAGTAATTCAATTATTTTTTTATACTTAAGCTTTGAATTTTCAAATTTTAAAACATGTAAAAATTCCAATATGAAAATTTTGAAATTTGAAAATGTAAAATTGTTTTTGAAAAGTAACAAAGTTCAATTTTAATTTTTTTAAAAATTATTTTAAATTTATGTAATTTTTAATAAATTTAAATTTTAAAATATAAAGGAAAAGGTTGGTTTTTAAAATTAAAATGTTTGAAATTCATTTTTTTGACATTTTAAATTAGAAATTCAAAATTACATTTTCAAATTTTAGAACTTTTGAAACTTTAAAATTTAAATTTCCTTTGTAATTATGAATGAATTTTTATTTGACTGAATTTTTTCTCGAAAAGTTGATATTTTTTCTTGAGTTTTGGAAATATCAAAAAATGAATATTTTTTTTGGAGAGGAGGGAATTGATGTGGATGATCTCATATTTTTTGAAATTTTTGGTACTATCTATTAGACAGTCGACTAAAAAAATTGGTATTTTCATTCGATTGTTGGAATGTGCAATTGTACATGAGTTTTGTGTTTTTTTTGGTCGTGTTTTTGTCGCTTGGGTTTTGTTATTTTTGTCTTGCGCGCGTATTTGTTTTGGGTTGATGACTTGAAGTTATAAATTAGCGCACTTGCTTGCTCCCAAAACAATGTATGGGCCGTCGACAAAAAAATTACCAAAAACTTAGGGATTGTGTGATACTGAATTTAGTTCGCAGTATTTAGTAGTATCTAACGGTTCATGACGAATAGCTAATCAAATAGACTATACATCTAACAGTTCATGATGAATAGCTAATCTACGTAAGAAATAAATAGAGGGATACAAATATACAAAGCAATGCAAACAACACATTACACTACTTCTTTCTCGCAACAAGTTAAAGAAAAATAACGAAAAAAGTGCCTAAACCGTACTGAAAAACGTAAGCAAAACTGAAACTGAAAATAACACTAAAACTGAACGCTAAACATAACAAGGAAACCTAAAAATGAAAATGAAACCAAACATTACTAAAAAAGAAAAATTAAAAATAAAAATGACAAACTAACACTGAAAAAGCAGAATTGAAGTTCAAATTGAAAGCATAAAACTAAAAATAAAAATTGAAAACTGAAACAAATAATAACTGAAGATAGCAACTGCTAACTGAAAACAACTATGGTAAGCACTCTTGATACTGTTGCGAGTCTTAAGAGGCTGCTTGGCTGATTTAGCCATGGTAGGATCAGTACGAATGGCAGCATAAAAAATGTAACTGATGAAAAATAACTAAAACTTAAACTTAAAATGAAACTAAAACTCAAAGCATAACACAAGATGATCTCCGTGACACTCCACTCAGACATACAAACAGAAACAAAATTAACATAAAGGTCTGGTCCTTGAGTACTTGGATTGCATGCTGACAAAGAAAGCATCTGCATACGCTAAATAACATGAAAGAACAGTCACACACTAACATTAACCCAGTACCAGAAGCATAGTCTAGCTCGAGCAGACATTGCACACAGAAGCAAACATAGGCTAGCATACACTGTGCCCCTCGTTGACTACAAAGAAAGTAAATCACTACATTATTGAAACGTTAGTAAATCTGAACATTTTAGTACGTATGCCATGAAGTGAACTGGATAAACAAACCTGCAACACCATCAGCACAAGCACTACATTAGCATTAGAAGTAGCTAAATAGGTCAGTTGCATAAGGATAAATGAAAAACAAATATATAGTTACCTTATTCAGATTTGCACAATCTAGGTCTCTTGAAGTCCGAAGTTTGGTGTCCATCACATATGGTAGAAAGTAGAATAATGAATACATTCCACGAACATGAACATTGACTAGAACTTATAGAGGGAGCCTAAGAAAACGCATTTGACATACTAAAGGCTCAAATGAAGATTGACTAGCAGGAGAGGGTAATACTAGACATGGAACAAACCGAGGGAAAAGGAACATATACGAAATTAGTAGACATGTGGCATCGTGAAATCTCCACTAAGCCTCTTCCTTCAAAAAACCCAAAAGAGACAGACAATATGAGAGATCCTTATTCTTTACAGAGAACTAAAAGTCAGTACAATTAGACTCAGATAGTCAAGGATGAAAGAAAGTATGTCTAGTAGACTACTAAAATGCGAGGTTGGAGAAAAACCATAAGTTGCAGCTATTTTCCTTTCTCAGTATAAATGGACTCTGATAGACCTTACCATTTGCATCAAGGAGCCGAGAAGGTTTCGTGGCGGCGCCAAGTGCATCGCGAAGTGCACGGTGGCTTCCGTGTCCTACCACAGTGTGGAGCTGGCGCGTGGGCCATGCCGGAGTTGTACGGGAGGTACAAGGATGCTAGCCACACTACGGTGGCGAGCTCGATGGTGAAGGGGGAACACGACGCTACAGCACAATCCAACGACGCAGCAGATCAATCGAAAAAAAGAAAATTTTAAGTCAATCGTTGAATAGACCTTTTTTTTTTTGAAGAACGAAGAAACGAGGTTCAGGAAGCACCAGAGTTTATGAATGATGATGGGGACGGGAGGGAGATGAAGAAACTACCGACGGCTACCTGGACGGCCAGCAACAGTGAGCTGAAAGAGACGAAGATGTTACATGGCCATGTTGGCAGTTGGCACTTGGTACCGAGCAGCCTCACCACTAGACGACATGGCCGTCCGTCTGCAGGTAGGCCCCGACGCCTGCATTCTTCCAGAAATTTCTGTACCACCACACCACCACCTCCACTCTACTGGACTGGACTGTGCAACACGCCGCAAGAGACGACGCGCTGCGGAGCCCCGACCCATCGGCCGCCCTAGCCTCCTAGATTCGTCGCCCATGGCCGCAACCGCCGCCGCCGTGCAGGCCGCGCTCGCGCTCGCGCCGGCGCTGCCCCCCGCCGTGCCGCGGCGCGCGCCGGCTTTCTTGAGCCTGCGCCGGCGGAGGCGCCGGGGCGCGTCCGTGGTGGCGGCCGCGCTGGGGGACCTGCGCCCCTCCATCGACGAGTACCCGGAGGGCATCCTCTCCGGCGAGTGGCCCGATAACTTCTCCCTCCTCAGCTACGCCGACCTCCGCGCCTACCTCGAGTCCCAGATCATCACCACCGAAAAGGTTCGGTTTCTTGCTCCGCCGATCCCGTCGCTAGCGTCGACTCGTTCTTGGATGTGCGTGGATCTGATGATTTCCGCGGCCGCTTGTGGTGATTGGGTTGGAACTGCATGCAGATGAGCCCCACGGCCAAACTCGGGGACGTCATGTCGCACCCGGTGCAAGTGGCCATGGCGGACCAGAAGCTCGCCGACATTGAAGCCTTCTTCGCCAGCCAGTCCGGCCTGCCGGTGCTCGGCGACGAGGGGAGGTGCATCGGCGTCGTCTCCAAGAAGGACAAGGCCAAGGCATCCAATGGGGTCAGTCAGTGCTCTGCTCCTCCGCCCTCCCTCTCCCGCTTCTGCTCTTTTCCATTACCATGGATATGCTTCTTTGATCTGGGAACAAAAAATCGATTTTAAAAGCAAATCTGGGCTAAAAAAGAAGAAATTTATAGATTTTATTGAATAGGTACATTGAATAAGTTTTAGTCTGATTTGTTTCATCGTTCGAGTATGCGACAACCACTCTGCATTCAGTTGTATGCTTCACCTACTGTTGGTTGTATATCTAGACTGTTCGATTTTATTTGTGTGCTATATGGTGATGTGCAAAACATAAACAAATTATAAAGTGTCTTGTTCATGTTCCATAAACTATGTTCCATAAACTGAGGACTGCACAAAGCTGTTACTCTAAATTATACTTCTGAAATAGCAAAATTAGATGAACCTTGTATTCCTATGGCAGGCAAATAAGCAATCACTTAAATATAGACCCAACTGAGGGAATGCAGTGCTTCATAAGCCATATGAACGTGTCTTCATAGTTGTATGGGAGTGTAAACAATATATACAAGCTGAATGGTGAAAATGTCATGGTACGGCTTGATCATTCTATGGTTGAATTGGTAAGTATCATTATATCAATGTTTTTTGACTTGCGAACTAAGCCTTGCCCAGTTGGTAGCGGCTGAGGCCTGAGGGTGGCAGCGCTGCTGACATGAATTTGAGTGGTTGCTCACCAAAGGACACCCTTTACCAGGGATTTCAATTCCTGACCTTCTCCCGTTTAAAAAAGTAAAATAGAATCAATGTTTTTTACCACCTTGTCCAACTCTGAACTGTTTTGAGTAGCAATTAGTTAGACGGACTTGACTTCCACAATTTGTTATCCACATGTGTTTTAAGACAGTTACACATGGGCCTATGTCGGTTTGTGCTAAATATGGTTGCTGATTATGAAATCTTCTTGAATAAGGCCATCGCCTTCTACTCCTGTGACCTTATTTGGCACTTGGCTATCTCAATAAACTTGGCTGTCAGACACTGTTTGAATGTAGGATATTACATGGCAGACACTGATTATCCTTTCATAAATAGAATATTACGTCTTTTTTTTTTCTCAAGTACCTATATTCAGAAATCTAGTAATGATAAAGTGTGGTTTGTTATGCTAAATCATAAATATAGATGTCTAGATGTTCACATTGATTGTCCATGGGGGAATACTGCCAATAGATTATTGGAAATTGCAAGGTTCTTTCGCCTGGTTAATGATTCAACTCGATGGATCAGTAAATAACTCAGATTCTTTGTGGTGATGAACTGTAACCATGCAGGATGGCTTGGTATTTTGTATCTCTAGATAGCTGCCATAACTACCCAGAGTTCTTTTTAAAAATTATCATGTATTCCCAAGTGGAATAAATATTTCAAATATATTTGGGTTGGGGATTTGTTTTCACCTTTGTGTACCAAGGACTGCATACATCTATCATAGGATAATTGGAAAAGAAGTCAAGCACATTCCTGGTAGCTAGAGTATGTAAAGATTCCTGGTGATGCTAGTCTTTGTTCTTCATTCCTGCATGATGCAGCTGGACTCGACTGTTGCTGAAGTCATGTCGTCTCCTGCTATAACTCTGGCACCTGAGAAGACTGTCTTAGGTAATATTTGGTTCCTTCTAACCACAGTTGCTAGAAAAAAATGATGCATTTCCGGTCTATTGCTTATCTACATTTCTTGTAAATGATAACATGAGCAGAAGCTGCGGCACTAATGCTGAAGGAGAAGGTCCACAGGATACCTGTTGTGAATGAACTACAGCAAGTGATTGGTAATAATTTTAAGAACCTTTGTTATACCTTATTCTGAAAGTGATTAGTTGTAGCCATTCACGTGTATGGTTCATCTGGATAGTCATAATTGCTGCATGTTGCAATTGAGCTTCTTTAAAGTATTATAGGTTTAGCCCAAAAAGGTGTTCTGAATTTTTGCTAGAGACTGTTTGCATCAGGCATTTATGTTTCAGAAAATAGTTATATTGACAATACTGGCCTCTGTTTATCTGTTGGCAACTGATTGGTTTCCAGCAATCTTTCAAAGAGTCATTATAGTAACTGTGCAAACAGTTGTTTACATGATCATTGTTTCGTCAACCAGGGATTGTCACCCGTACGGATGTATTTCAGGCCTTGGAGGCTACAAAGGCATAAAAATGAGGTCCCTGCTTTCAGAAGTCTTCCTTTCTGTACATATCATGTCAGCATAGCCTACCGAGTGCTGCTACTTGTACATTCTATCTGTATAACCTGGATGCGTAAACCTTTCTATGGAATCTGTATGTCATATTTCTGAATTATCTTGTGTAGTGGACTGCTATGATCTCGCATGGTGGTACAAAACTCTAGGTACTTGGTACTTGGTGGTAAACCTTTCTTTTTGTATGAACAGTACTCTAGGTACTTGGTTGTACAAAAAATCGAATGTATGCTACAACTTCCCAAGTTTGGACATTATAGCCATCATGTGCATCCTATGTAGACATCCATAATACTGTTTATTACGCACTGAATAATGTTTCAAGATAGGTGAGCTGGCCCTCAAAAAAATATATGTGAGCTGAGCAAATTGCAGAACTTTCTGGATGCCTTACAAGCGGTTGATCTGCTAGAGTTAACCACGAACAGGTTTTGCAGTTTCTCAATCTGTGAACAACATTGTCGAAGGACTACATATCAGCTGGCATTTTTTCATTACGAGCATAAATGCTAGAGCTAGCTTTTTCACGACGAGCTCATGATTGTTGGATGGATCCCTATTTATGTTTCCTAATCAGTTTTATGCAAAGTGTCTGGATCACAAGCTTATGCATTAGAATTTATAAATCTTTCTGAGCAGTATCATCACGGCCTGGAGCAAAGTTACAACAAATTTGGGGGAGCACAATCATAAATTATGTATTGTCAGTTTATCTTTACATACTTAATGCACAGCAAATGAAATCGATTTGGAGAACCAAAGTTTGGCCACAAAAGGGGGAAGGAATTGTTCCAGCTACTGTATGTAAGTCCCAACTGTTCCAGCTAATGTAAGTAGAAGAGTAAAATGCACCGGCGGCCCTCGAACTTGGCAGGGGGTGTCATCCCGGTCTTCGAACTCAGAAAACCAGCTATTCAGGTCTCTGAACTTGGCATGGGGTGTCATCCAGGTCCCTGAACTTGGCAGGGGGTGTCATCCAGGTCCCCAAGCTCAAAACAATTTAGAAAAAAATCATTAAAACTCTAAAAAAAGAAAAAAACATATAAATTTTAGAGAGTGACACCCCGTGCTAAGTTCAGGGACCCGAATAGCTGGTTTTCTGAGTTTGGGGACCGGGATGACACCCCCTGCCCACAAAAGGGGGAAGGAATTGTTCCAGCTACTGTATGTAAGTCCCAACTGTTCCAGCTAATGTAAGTAGAATGATGCATGTTGGGACATAATAATGGTATTTCTTATACATAGCGTTGTCAAGCAATAATTAGTGAAGATTATTTACAAAAAGACTATGCTATGGGCTGCCGATATTATGATTTTACAGAAGGGGCAGTGAACGAAAAACTTGGTTGTATTGCGTAACATTCAGATAGAACCGATATTTCTTCAAGAATAATTTGGTTAACCTGCAAAGACTAAAACTTTTTAAAAAAACTTATAGTTTTCCCCACAAGTAGGGACCAAGGCGCGGACAACTATGAGGTGATTGTATGGCCTAGGGTTTCGACGACGGGGAGCTGCTCGGGCGTGGAGGCTCGCAGGGTTCAGAGGGGGAGGAGCTGGTTTGAGCTTGGGAGTGGTCGGTGGGGACCGGGGAGGCGTGAAAAACATGGCGGCATCGTGGTGGAGGAGCAGGAGTGTAGGACTGTAGGTGGTTCAGGAGAAGGAAAAGGGAGGGAGGCAGAGGTCTACCAGATTTGAACCAAGGGTCAGAGAGGAGAAGGGAGCAGGGTTCAAAAACCGTTTGAGCTTTCCGAGTCGGTCCTCGTGCGAAGCGGTTTGCCGCGGTTTCGGTAGCGAATGGGTTTTGAAATTTGACAAATATTTGGCCGGCTAGCCAGCGGTTTCTAGCGGTTAGCCGTGGTTTCTGGTGGTTAGCGCGGTTTGGGGCTACTAACCGTGTTTTTTATGTTTTAAAACACAAATTCACATGAAATAATAAGAAAAATATTGAATTTTTAAAATGTATTTTAAGCCAAAGTGCTTATAATAAATAATATTTTTTTTGTAAATTTCAAACAATTTTAATTTCAAACGGTTTGACCCCGTGGTTTTCCGAGCCGCCCGCCCGCAGAGCCTAGTTAACTCGTGGTTAACCACAGTTAACCGTCGGTTTTGCAAACCCAGGTAGGGAGGCGGAGAAGTTGGGGGTGGAGGAGGTGGTTGCAAAAATGCAAGGTCTTGATCTGTCCTGAGAGTGGGGCAAGCTAAGAGGTGAGATTTAACCAGGACTAAAATGTAGGTGGGGCAAGCCTAAAATTACTTTTGTCGACCGTGCCACCAAATCACCAATAAAATCCAATTTGCAGTTAGAAAAATTGTATATTAGAGAAACATCAACTATATGAAAATGAACAATTAGTAAATAGCAAGTGAGCATACCACTTAGATGACAATCTTGGGGGCGGTCGGGCGGAGGCAACTGCATTGTTCTAGTTTTGAGGCACTGAAATAGTCAACAAGTGGCAATTCATAGGAACATTTGTATTTGCAAACCGCAATACACTAAATCTTAGTAACTTAATCACTATTCACTAATACAGGTATATAGAAGTAAACCTATAAATGTACATGCAGATGGCAGATCCGCAGATGCAGTACCAGTCCTGGACAATCGGGGCAGCAGCGAGCGCTGAGCTGAGTCGTGGCGGCGGCGGGCGTCGTTGCATCAGGCGGGGCAAGGCCATGGTGCGTAGCCACGCAGGGACCGGGGCGGCACCGAGGGCTGGGCGTGGCCACGGAGGTGAGGTTGGTGGGGCGGCGCCGCGGCGGGACGGGGACGACGAAGTCGACGCCTCAGCGATGCAGCCGTTGAGGGAGTCGGCAGGGGCCCAGCCCGCAGGGGCGCGGCGGTGAGGGGATTGCCGGATTGGGGAGGGAGTCGGCCCGGGGGCGGGGGCTCGGGGCCGAGACGGGAGGAGGCTGGGAGGGGAAAGTGGTGTGGGCGGTGGCCGATGGGGGTGGGCTAGCTGGACTAGGTTGCGTCCGCAAGGTGGCCTGGTGGGTGGTGAGGTGGGCCGGCTGAAGTTGGGCTTTAGGTACCTTTAATTTATACTGTATTTTTTCCTATACTCATAGCTGATGGTAAGTGGGCCAAAAAAATTACCTCGGGCCTGGGCCCAAGGTGCCCTAGTAGTGGGTAGGCCTGCAAATGGTTTGGATAAGAACGGGCCTAACGGTTTGGATTTATGTTTGGATTGCATCGGATTGGATTAAAACAGGCTGATGTTCGTTACGGTTTGGATTGGATTGGTTTCGTCACGCAAATGGTGTGGGGGCTGTTTTATATGGATTCAAAATTTTTGGGTTCAAACGGTTTCAACCCATGGTTTCAAGCAGTGGTTTCAAACCGGTTTGGGCCGGGCCACACCACCTCTTCTCCTTCTTCGCCTCACCGCCGCCGCCGCCGCCACCAGGAGCCGTGGAGGCCTACTTCTTCATCTTCCTCGTCGGCTGCCTGCTCGACCCCAACGTCGTATCTCCGCCACCACACCGCCTAGCATTGTTCCGCGGTTCCCGTCGAAGCCGGCTCGGGAGCGCCGCCGCTCGACCTCCACACCCGTGGTGGCAGCCGGCGCGCCGCCGCCCGACCTCCACGACCGCCGCGGCCCTGCGTGCTCATCCAACACCACCGCGGGCGCCTCCGATGCCGCCGGCGTACGCGAGCCCCGGCACGAGCTCGCCACCGCCGTTCCCGAGCCCCGGCGCGAGCTCGCCACCGCCAGGCCACGCCGCCCCGATCTCCCTCACACGCTGTACAGCCTGATGGGCTGGTGTGGATTGGTTTCGTGGTGCAAACGGTGTGGTGTCAGTCGCCGCCGACGCCGACGACGCGCTCGGCCTCGCCGGCCCGCGCCCGCGCGCCGTCCTCTCGCACCTCCTCAAGGCCGTGCTCCTCGCCGTGCTCAAGCCCTTCGGCCACTGCGACGCCGGGGCCAGGCCCGCGGGCCACGCCGGCGGCAAGCACGCGCAGCACCACTCGCCGGCGCAGGTGCTGAAGAATTTCAGCAGCATCCGCAACCTCCGCATGGAGCTCCCCGTCTCTGACGTCGGCACTGACGACGGCGTCCTGCTCAAGTGGAAGGCCGTCTTCGGCAGCACCCTGCAAAGCTGCGTCATCCTCGGCGGCACCAGGCTTGACCGTGCGCACGCCGGCGTGTTCATTCGTCTGTGCGTTGTTCTAGCATGGACAGCTGCATCCACTCCATTGAGATTTGGGTTGTAAATGGGTTGTAAATGGTTTGACGAAATGGTTTGAACTCTGAAGATAGAAATGGTTTGGATTGGAATGGGTTAAAGCGTTAAATGGTTTGGATTGGTTTGGGTCATACTATCCAATTAATGGTTTGGCTTGGATTGATTTCTTCTTGTTCACAGCGTGGAGTGGGTTGGATACAGTCCGGTTCCTGCACCATTAGCAGGCCTAGTAGTGGGTCCGCCCCTGGATTCAAGCCAATTTTGCTGTATTTGTGTTGTACTTTCTGTAGACGGTTTCTCGACGCTGATGAGATGGACTTAGTAGAGTGAGCTTTGGAGGATATGTTAAAGTATACCATCTGCTATTTATTTTCCAATTACTTCTTTAATTGAGAGAAAGAGGATGACTCAATTTTGTTTGGGGAGGTGAGTGAGAGGTGTTTTGGGGTAGCAAGTTAATAAAGAGAAGCCGAGTATCTTTTTTAGCCCTGGTTGCCGTAATAAGAAGATGTTAGGATATACACCGATGCACGATCACGAACAACAACAGGAGACACGATGTTTGGTAACGCAGTTCAGCTTTCACCTACATATGTGGGGCTCTGATTATGGGCGCTCCTCCCCAATCCATAGTACCGCAGCACACCGGCTGGCCAGGTCATGACCACATGCCGGCCGTTGACCTCATCTTGCCTATGCTACTATTATGAAGTCGTTGTCTTGATTACACCAGGACTGCCTCCCTTTATATAGTGGAGGCCCGGCTAAAGTCCGACTCTAACTCTAAACCAACATTGCCTATTACGACACAGGGTCCATGTAACCTATTTGTACACATATTTGACACAAAACGTAACAAACTTTATCTTGGAGAATATGGTTTTCTCCACCTTAAAGTCGTTCCAGCGTCTTGCGCGAACACTTGTACCCGGACTCTGGTTGCTTCCTTCTTTTGCAGCCCACAGTAGGCCGCCCGATGAGTCCTCCTCGAACTCGCCGCCTTTTCAAACAGATGACGTTGACCCTGCAAAACCTGCTTAGTAGCTTCACATGCAACAGTAGCCCCTTCTAATAGAAGAACCTCAGCACTGTCGCCTCCGGAGTCACATGAGCCTATTGCCACATTAGTGTCTGCTCCCTTTGGTGGACCTGTATAGTCCCTCTTCATGTGGCCCCACTCATTGCATCTGAAGCACCGCACCGCCCTATTATTTTTCTTGTTCTTCTTTTAGGCCCCATAACCGTCTTGATCACCTGAGACTAGCAAAGCAACAGAACGAGGTTCTTACACTGCATTGTTATTTTTCCTCAATTGATGAGACATAAGCGCCGTAGTAATATTCTTAGTCTTGATGTTATCCGTACCATACGTCAACGTTGTAACCAAATGCTCAAAGGACGGAGACAAGGAACAAAGAAGAATAATTGTCTTGTCTTCATCATCGATTGTCACCTCTACATGTTATAGATCCGTGACATACCTGTTGAAAACATCAATGTGTGCCTGCAGATTCGACCCCTCCTGTATCTTCAGCCCATACAACTTTTGCTTCAGATACAGCTTGCTGGTCAAAGTCTTGGACATGAATTGACTGTCTAGCTTATCCCAAATTTTCTTTAGTGATGAAAACTCCATCACATGGTACATTACCTGATCTGAGAGACAATGGTGTATAGTTACCACTGTCTGCAACCGCATCTCCTCCCAATCACCGGCCTCCACCTTCTCCGGTTTATTCGTCTTGAAAGCCACCACAATCCCCTGCTACACCAGGAGATCCCGAAACCTCGCTTGCTATAAACTGAAGTTTTCCGTACTGTCCAACCTCACCATATCGAAATTTGTGTTTGTCGGCTTCATCCTGCCGACACGCGATTCTACCAACGCCAATTGCTTGTCGATAGATGTATCGCCACCCGACCCGTTCGCCATCTTGAACAGATCACCAACAGCTCTCTAAACGCCTCCTCCTTCGTAATCGCACGCCTTAAAAAACCCTTCGAAATCTGCGCTCAAAAACCGCTATTGATTGTTTTGGATTGTTGGGTTTGGCTCCCCCTTGGATCCATTTTATAGTGGTGAGAGAACCCCCTTACAGCTGAATTCTATTCATTTTAGACTTCTAATTCACCACATATCTGGGCTCCACCTCCAGCTCCTTGATTTTTCTATGAAATTTCGACACAAAAAAGGGAATCCGACACTATTTCTACCCCGCCTGGGCTGCTGCGCGCGCCGCCCTGCTTGGGCCGATGTGCCCCCATGCTGTCTGGGCCGTCGCCGCCTCATTACTGTTCACCACGACAACTGTGTTACTGTTCACCATACAGCTAGCCGGCGGTTTCTAGCGGTTCGCCGTGGTTTCTGGTGGTTAGCGCGGTTTGGGGCTACTAACTGTTTTTTTTTTATTTTTTAAAACATAAAATCACATGAAATAATAAGAAAAATATTGAATTTTTAAAATGTATTTTAAGCCAAAGTGCTTATAATAAATAATATTTTTTTTGAAAATTTCATACAATTCTAATTTCAAATTTTATTTTTATGAATTTCAAACGGTTTTCCGAGCCACCCGCCCGCAGAGCCTAGTTAACTAGCGGTTAACCGTCGGTTTTGCAAACCCAGGAGGCGAAGAAGTTGGGGGCGGAAGAGGTGGTTGTGAAAATGCAAGGCCTTGATCTGTCCCGAGAGCGGGGCAAGCAAGAGGTGAGATTCAATTATTCAAGAGCCAATTTCACTGTATTCGTGTTGTACTTTGTGCAAACGGTTTCTCGATGCTAATGAGATGGACTTAGCAGAGTGAGCTTTGGAGGATATGTTAAAGTATACCATCTACTATTTATTTTCCAATTGCTTCTACAATTGAGAGAAAGAGGATGACTCAATTTTGTTTGGGGAGGTGAGTGAGAGGTGTTTCGGGGTAGCAGGTTAATAAAGAGAAGCCGAGTATCCTTTTTAGCCCTAGTTGCCGTAGTAAGAAGATGTTAGGACATACGCCGGTGCAAGATCATGAACGACACCAGAAGACACGATGTTTGGTAATGTAGTTCGGCTTTCGCCTACATCTGCGGGGCTCTAATTATGGACGCTTCTCCCCAATCAATAGTACAGTAGCACACCGGTTGACCAGGTCACGACCATATGCCGACCGCTGACCTCCTCTTGCCTGTGCTACTATTATGAAGTCGTTGTCTTGGTTACACCAGGGCTGCCTCCCTTTATATAGTGGAGGCCAGGCTAGAGTCCGAATCTAACTCTATACCAATGCTGCCTATCTAACTTACTTATACACATATTCAACACAAAATCTAACAAACTCCATCTTGGAGAATATAGTTTTCTCCACCTTGAAGTCGTTCCAGCGTTTTGCGCGAACACTTGTACTCGGATTCTGGTTGCTTCCTTCTTTTGCAGCCTACAGCGGACCGCCCGACAAGTCCTCGAACTCGTCGCCTTTTAAAATGGATGACGCCGACCTTGCAAAAACATGTTTAGTAGCTCCATCTACAACAATAGCCCCTTCTAATAGAAGAATCTCAGCATTGTCGCCTCCGGAGTCACATGAGCCTATTGTCACATTAGCGTCTGCTCCCTTTGGTGGACCTGTACAGCCCCTCTTCATCTGCCCCACTCATTGCATCTGAAGCACCGCATCACCCTCTTATTTTTCTTGTTCTTCTTAATAGCCCCATGACCGTCCTGATCACTTGAGACTAGCAAAGCAACAGAACGAGATTCTTCCACGGCATTGTTATTTTTCCTCAACTGATGAGACATAAGCGCCACAGTAATATCCTTAGTCTTGATGCTATCCTTACCATACTTCAACGTTGTAACCAAATGCTCAAAGGACGGAGGCAACGAACAAAGAAGAATAATTGTCTTGTCTTCATCAGCGATTGTCACCTCTAAGTTATAGATTAGTGACATAGCTGTTGAAAACATCAATGTGTGCTTGCAGATCCGACCCTTCCTGTATCTTCAACCCATACAACTTCTGCTTCAGATACAGCTTGCTGGTCAGTCTTGGACATAAACTGACTGGCCAACTTGTCCCAAATTTTCTTTAGTGATGACAACTCCATGACATGGTACATTACCTGATCTAAGAGATAAAAGCGTATGGTTGCCGCTGCCTGCAACCGCATCTCCTCCCAATCACCAGCCTCCACCTTCTCTGATTTATTCGCCTTGAGAGCCACCTCAATCCCCTGCTGCACTAGGAGATCCTGGACCCTTGCCTGCCATAAACTGTAGTTTCCCGTACCGTCCAACCTCACCATACCGAAATTGGTATTTGTCGGCTTCATCCTGCTGACCTATGATTCTACCAACACCAATTGTTTGTCAATAGATGTATCGCCACCCGACCTGTTCGCCATCTTGAATAGATCGCCAACAACCCTCCAAGAACGCCTTCCTCCTTCGAAATCTCATGCCTTAAAAAACCCCTCTGAAATATGCGCTCAGAAACCGCTATTGATTGCTTTGGATTATTAGGTTTGACTCCCCCTTGGACCCCCTTTTATAGTGGTGAGAGAACCCCCTTACAGTTGAATTCTATTCTTTTTAGACTTCTGATCCACCTCAAATCTGGGCTCCACCTCTAGGTCCTTGATTTTTCTGCGAAATTTTGAACAAAAAAACGGAATCCGACACTATTTCAGCCCCGTCCGCCTGGGCTAACCGCTCCTAGGCCAGCCGCCATGAGCCCCCGCCTGGGCCGCCGCACACGCCGCCTTGTCTAGGCCGTTGCACCCCTGCGCCGCCTGGCCCGTCGCCGCCTCGTTACTTTTCACCACGACTACCTTGTTTCTGTTCACCACACATGGACAGTGACCTTGTACGCCGTGGGACCAGCCGAGGACGTACACCGTCGCCAAAAAATTTAATGAAAAATCAACGAAAAAACTCCTCCAACTCAAGATCCAATCTTCGAGCCCTCGAGCAGACTTCCCAGCCTGCCACCATGCACCACATCATCCGTGAACGACAAGACATTCCGCACCTTGGTTATCCGTATCCATGCCACAGCTTCACCTCCATTGTCGTGATGCAGCACCTTCTGTGCAACATCCGGTCGCATCACTGCTCCCGCCGTTCGATCTATCCGGCATCCATCCACGCTTGCCGGTCTGATCGCGAATACCGAGGTAGTCGCCATCGCCTGCCGACCTCGTCGGTTACTTTGTCAGCCCGATCACCACATCTGGTCAATCCGTGCCAACGGTAGCCCATTGAACGGTTTGAGCCTCCTTCCCAAATTGTTCGACACCACCGATCGAAGTGTCGGTCGCCGCCATGCTCCACCTTGTGCCGATGAGGTGTTTTTCGCGGCGCCCATGTATTCTGCGACGATGAGATGTTTGGTAACGCGGTTCGTCTTTCGCCTACATCTGCGGGGCACTGATTATGGGCGCTCCTCCCAATCCATAATACCGCAGCATACCGGCTGACCAGGCCACGACCACATGTCGGCCGCTGACCTCCTCTTGCCTATGCTACTATTATGAAGTCGTTGTCTTGTTTACACTAGGGATGCCTCCCTTTATATAGTGGAGGCCCGGCTAGAGTCCGACTCTTAACTTTAAACCAATCCTACCTATTACATCATAGGGTCCATGTAACCTACTTGTACACATATTCGACATAAAACCTAACAGAAGAAATGGGAGGTGATGGTGAGCATTCATTGAAGGATCGTGACGCACAAACATGGTTTGAACTAGAGCTAAATAGACTCATTAACAGTAAACAAAAGAAGAAACAACTAATGACAGCATTAAACAGTACCAAAAATACTAATTAAAATACTAATTAAAATATGGAAATTATGCGCGATGAGATTGAGAATTTATACCGAAACCACAACTTACTATGGTATCAAGAACATATATGATTCATTTACATTAAAGCACAAAACACCTCAGAATCACCTCTAATCTCTCTCTAATCACCATTAATCTTCTCTAAAATTTTTGCTAATTTCGTAGGACTCATTAACCCTAAAAACTCCTTAACCCTGAGACCCCTCGGGTCTCTGCCATGCACAACTAGGACTCCCACGGACTAGGCCAGCTGAGCATTTGCGGCCTGCTAGCTGCACACCGCAGCACTGCTGGCCCATGTTGGATGTGATCTTGGCTAACAGCCAGATCCAATCTTGAGGGAAGCGTCAGCTCCTACTAATTGCTCCTTAATCGGGGGCACACAACCAACTAATGGTTGCGGCCCCCTATTGCACAGTGCAATAAAAAAGGAAGGAGTTGGCACCTCGTTGTAAGCCAACGTAGCTACGAGGTAACCAACTCCCCAAAATCCCCCCTAAGCCCGTCCGATTCACTGGGTTGCGCTGCCAGCACTGACAAGGTCGTCACTGCTACCTCCTCCCTACGACCGCTACGACACCCCTGCTCTGGCTCATCCCTGAGCAGGCCACTCTGGCCTAAGTCCAATCTACCCGATGGCGACCTCAAGCAACTGTGAGGGTAATTCTCTTAATCTCGGTGTTTAATCCTTGGGCTAATACAATGTATACTTTTCCGCATTAAGTTTAAAGTCCATCATTTGGTATCAGAGCCATTATCAGCCCTAATTAAACCCTGATAATGTTCTAAACTCTTGATTAGCCGTCGAGTTAAAGATTTCTTTTTCGGATCTAATGCATTAGCGTTTTGGTTAAGAAATTAGAAAGAGGTGTCTTCGGATTGGGGAAATTATAATGCAAATTTACCTAAAATCCCCAAACCTGAAACCCTAAATCCTTTATTAAAATCAAATTTGGACAAAATCAAAAGATTTTCGTGGCCATTTCAGATAGAAAAGGATTAGGCAAGGCCCAATTTTATGAGAAAAGTTATCGAATAACGAAAACCCCAAAAATTTTAGAACCTTAATTTTTGGATTAGGCAAAACCTGAATAAACTTTTCTGATTTTGGTTGTACTTGTGTTAGATGCCGTCGGGGGTCCTTCTGGGCATCGCCGGCTTGCCTCCGGTTGCCACCGTGTGCGGCTCCGCCGTCGCACACCCTCCCGCCGCGCGAAGTTCGTGTGAGTTTTCCACTCCAAATACACTCTATACAAAACCTATACCATCAGAACATCCGAGGAGGGTCGGAACATCCGATGGTGAAACCAGCCTGCCTGTTTTTCAACGCCATACAATAAGCAGTCCATCGGAACGTCCGATGTGGGTCGGAACATCCGATGGCTGTCGGAACATCCGATGCGGGATTAACTGCAGTAACGGCTACTTTTGGGATTCCCTATTTAAGACCTCCTATAATACCTGCCAAAAGATTACTCACGCCCTGATTTAAACCTAATTCATGTTCTTCATCATCTCTCAAGAACTTTAGCCTTTGTCTCCCTCTTGTTCATCTTATGAGATCTAGATCTAGAGAGATAGAGGCACCCAAAGTGCTCCACGAATTAGAGTCATCCAATTCTTGTGCACTTAGCGATTCCTAATTTCTTCATCGCATTTGTTACTCTTGGAGGTTTCAAGGGCTCCTAGACGGCTAGGTGTCACCTGTGAGCCGCCGAGCTTTATGTGGCGTGTCTCCGGAGTTTGTAAAGGTGTGAATCTACCTCCGCAAGGAAAAGAATTCATCTAGTGATCGCCGGTGAGTGCTGTGTGCATCGCCGGGAGGGGATTAGGGTCTTGGTGATCCGAGCATTGTGCCTTCTCTAACGGTGAGTAGGATCTCCCTTCAAAGATCCGAACATCGGTAAACAAAAATCGCCGTGTTCTTCTTATTGGTCTTGAGTAGTTGTTTTTACTATTGGTTTTGGCTTGTTCTGAATAGTCTTGAGTAGTTCTAATCTTGGTTTTGCGAGAAATTAGTTTTTACTGTAGATTTTCGTCATCTCCAGTACTACCAAGATCGGAACATCCGACGTACATCGGAACATCCGACCCAGATCAGAACATCCGACGCAGGGGTTTCTGTACCAGATCGGAACATCCGATCTCCATCGAAACATCCGACGTGCTGGTCACTGTTTAAGTTTGTTTATTCCGTAATTTCGTTTTATTCGCCTATTCACCCCCTCTAGGCGGCATAGCGATCCTTTCAATTGGTATCAGAGCCTAACCTCCTGTTTTGAGCTTAACAGCTTGGAGAATTATACCGAACAACGACAAAGACGTTACGGAGACTGGGACTCCAAGCTGAGGCAATAAAAGAGCTGCTATTCCTTATGTTTATCCTGATACAACATCTTCATCTCATGTCTCTGTTCCCACTGGGCGTGCGCCTCATTTTGATGGCACATACTACCCACATTATATTTAGATGTATATAATGTCTATATATCATTTTATTTGGAGAATTGTAGAAACATGTTTCAAGCCCAAGGAACCGGAGAATCTAACTGCTGATGAGAAAAGGGACTCCTTCCGCAGCTATCAAGCCGTCAATGCTTTGTTTGGTGCCTTGAGTCCGAGTGAGTTCAATCGGGTTGACGGACTTGAAGAAGCTAAGATAATTTGGGATACTCTCAAGGTAGTTCATGAAGGCACATCAAATGTGAGAGAGATCAAGATAGAGCTTATAAATGGTAAGTTAGGAAGGTTCATCCCAGAAGAAGGAGAAGATTATAAGACAATGTTTGATCGACTTATGGTTTTGGTAAATGAGGCAAAGGGACTTGGATGCAAGTCTTTCACTGATCATGAGGTGGTCAAGATTCTACTCTGGGCTATCACTCCAACCAATCGCCACTTGGTGCAAATGATCCGAGATAGAGACAACTATCACTCAATCACGCCGCATGAAGTGCTTGCAAGAATTCTTAGTGATAAGTTGATGGACCAAGAGGCTTCGAACATTAAAAAGATGGCTCAATCTACAAAGAAGAAGAGCATAGCCTTGAGGACGAGCAAAGTATCAAAGGCAAAGGATGATAGCTCAAGCAGTGATGAAGAAGATGGGCAAATGAATATAGAAGAGATGGCATTCTTTGTGTGAGGAGATTCAACAAATTTCTTAAAAAGAATGGCTATAATAGAGGCAAGAAGGATTCCGGGAAATCCAAATCTTCAAGAAGTTCAGGAAGAAAATGCTATGAATTTGAAGAAACCGGACATTTCATTGCCGATTGTCCACACAAGAAGGAAAAGGAAGAAAAAACGAAAGAAAAGAGTTACAAGAAGGATAAGGAGAAGAGCAAAAGAAACAAGAAGAGTTCAAGGGGTGAAGCTTACATTGGTGAGGAGTGGGAATTCGATTCCAACTCCGAATCCGACTCTGAGTCTGACGATGAAAGCGTTGCATGCATTGGAATGGCTATCCCAAAAACGACCTCGTCTCTATTCGGTGAATTGACAGATGATGATGAACCATCAATGTGCTTCATGGCCAAGGGCCCTAAGGTATCATCAAGATATTCTAAATCTCTACTCAATTCTTATACTAACAATAGTGATGATAATGACGATGATATGAGTCATGCTAGCTTGGTCAAGATGATGAGAAAATTTGATATGGGTAAGTTAACCGAGTTCATGGAGAGAGTTGATCAACAAGATGAACTTTTGAAAAAGAAGAAGATTTTCTCATCCTTGAAAAGAAGAGAAACCTCCAATTTGAGAAGGACCTTGCATTGGAAAAGAAGAGGGTTGAGGAGATGACCAAAGAATTTTCTGAGGTCAAATCCAAAGCAAGCTCTTTTGAGATCAACAACGCTTCACTTAAAGAAAAACTCATTTATGCAAAAGAAGCACATGACACTCTTAGAGTAAAATTTTATGATCTTTTGAATAGCACCTCTACTCTTCCTAATACAACTTGTGACTCACCTCCTTGCACGAGCAACGGTTGTGCAAGATGCTACAATATCGATGTAAATGCTTGTGCAACAAACTCCGCCAGTTTACAAGATCTTGCTAGTGAGAATAAGAAACTAAAAGGTCTACTTGAGGATAGTATTAACTTGATGAGATCCTAAACAAGAGAATAGAAAACTTTAAGAAGGCTGAACTTGGCTATGTTTCACCAAAGGGCAAGAAGGCGTTGTGGTGACTCCGGTCACTAAGCCAATTCATTTTGTGAGAGAGCAAAGCTTAAAAGTTCACGTTTCTCACTCTACTTTTAATACTTCTTACATTCTTAGAAAGAATAATCTTGGTACAGTGCTTGCTTATCATGTTGGACCGAAGCGTAACAATGCACATTTGGAGAGATCTATTTGGGTCCCAAAGACTCTCGTGACTAACCTCAAAGGACCCAATCAAATTTAGGTACCTAA
This sequence comes from Raddia distichophylla, assembly GCA_005191435.1. Taxonomy (NCBI): domain Eukaryota; kingdom Viridiplantae; phylum Streptophyta; class Magnoliopsida; order Poales; family Poaceae; genus Raddia; species Raddia distichophylla. Next base: position 1,181,458 of record SPJY01005689.1, read on the forward strand.
GACCAAAACTTAAACTTTGTAGGAATATATCTCCAGTGGTCCTAGTTGGGTACTCGATAGCGGATGCACACATCATATGACCGGAGAGAAGAGAATGTTCTTTCAAATTAATTGATACAATCAACCAAGTGAGAGCATTACTTTTGGAGATGACAGTAAATGTGATGTACTTGGTCTTGGTAAGATTGCTATTTCCGAAGATCTTTTTCTTACAAATGTTTTACTTATGGATTCATTGAAATACAATCTATTATCGGTACGACAATTTTGTGCAACCGGTTATGATGGTATCTTTTCTTATGATAGTGTGAATGTCGTTCGAATGAGTGATGGTTTAATAGCCTTTAAGGGTCATCGAAAGGGAAAGCTCTATCTTGTGAACTTCTCCACGGATAGGCCTAGCCCTAGGATATGACTACTGACTAAATCTAGCATGGGTTGGCTTTAACACCGCCCCATGTTGGTATGAGAAACCTTCACAAAGTCTCAAAAGGCAATCACATCATTGGACTAACAAATATGAAGTTTGAGAAAGACATGCCTTGTAGCGCATGTCGAGTGGGAAAATAAGTTGCAGCACCCCATCTTTCGAAGAATGTGATGACCACAACAAGACCTCTTTAATTATTACATATGGGTCTATTTGGACCGATTGCGTACATAAGTATAAAAGGTAACAAATACGATCTTGTTATTGTTGATGATTTTTCACGCTTTACGTGGGTATTTTTTTGCATGATAAGTCAGAAGTAAAAGGAATAATAAAGAAATTTATGAGAAAATCTCAAAATGAGTACGAAGTGAAGATCAAGAAGATATGTAGTGACAATGGCAAGGAATTTAAGAACACCGATGTTGAATAATATCTTGATGAGGAAGACATTAATCACGAGCTCTCGGCTCCCTACTCCCTCCAACAAAATGGAGTGGTCGAGCGAAAAAATTGAACCCTCATCGAGATGGCAAGAACCATGTTGAATGAATACAAGGTATCGGATATACTGGGTGAAAGCCGTAAACACCGCCTGTCACGTCATCAACCGACTCTATCTGCACAAATTATTAAAGAAAAATGAGCTCCTTACCGGTAACAAGCCAAACATTTCTTATTGTAGAGTATTTGTAAGTAAGTGCTATATTTTGAATATGAAATCTAGAAACTCTAAGTTTGCTTCTAAGGTTGATGAAGGCTTCTTGCTTGGTTATGGATCAAATGCTTACGCCTATCGGATTTTCAACCATACCATCGGTGTGGTTGAAATCTCACGTGACGTAACATTTATTGAGACTAACGGCTCTCAAGTAGAGCAAGTTGACCAACATTTCTAGATAAAGAAGAACCACCAAGTGAGGCTATCAAGAAAATGGCTATCGGTGATGTCAAACCACAAGGTGTCGAAGACGATGATTCATCTCCTTTATCAACTCAAGTTGAACCTCCAACATTTATTCAAGAAGATGAGAATGATAAGTCAAGTGAATGTGATGATGAAGATCTTACTCCACCGAATGCACATCCACGAGTACGTCAAAATGTTCAACGAGATCATCCCGTCGAAAACATCATCGGTGACATAAATAAGGGAGTAATTACTAGATGTCGTCTTTCAAATTTTTATGTATTTTACTCGTTTGTATCCTCTCTTGAGCCACTTAATATAGATCAAGCTATCAAGTATCCCGATTGAATTATTGCCATACAAGAGAAGTTAAACAATTTCACTAGAAATGAATTGTGGGAGTTGGTAGAAAGACCGAAGCAACATGTCATCGGTATAAAATGGATCTTCCACAACAAACAAGATGAACATGGCATAGTGACAAGAAATAAAGCACGGTTGGTTGCACAAGGCTTCACGCAAATCGAAGGTTTGGATTGTGGTGAGACTTATGCCCCTGTAGCAAGAGTAGATGCCATTAGAATTTTAACTGTTTTTGCTACTCACAATGGATTTAAGTTGTGGCAAATGGATGTCAAGAGCGCTTTTCTTAATGGTCCACTTTTCAAGCTTATCTGCGTTGAGCAACCACCGGGGTTCGAAGATCCAAAATATCCAAATCATGTCTACAAACTCCATAAGGCTCTTTATGGGTTGAAACAAGCACCACGTGCATGGTATGAGTGTCTGAAGGATTTTTTTGTAGGAAAAGGCTTCGAAATGGGTAAATCTGATCCTACACTATTTACTAAGCTTGTAGATGGTGATATCTTCGTATGTCAAGTTTACGTTGATGATATCATTTTCGGATCTAGTAATGAGTGTTTTTGCTAGGAGTTTAGTCGTTTAATGACTAAACGCTTTGAGATGTCAATGATAGGAGAGCTGAAGTTTTTCCTCGGACTACAAGTGGAACAAATGAAGGAAAAAACTTTCATTAGCCAATCAAAGTACATAAAAGATATGCTTAAGAAGTTTGAGATGAGCGACGCCAAGCCAATCAAGACTCCTATGCCAACAAATGGTCACCTTGATTTAAATGTAAATAGTAAGGACATCGATCAAAAGGTATATCGTTCTATCATTGTCTCTCTTCTTTATCTTTGTGCATCTAGGTCTGATATTATGCTTAGTGTGTGTGCAAGTGTGCAAGATTTCAAGCTGCACCCAAGGATTGCCACTTAGTGGCAGCCAAGAGAATCTGGAGATATTTGATACACACTCCCAACTTTGGCCTTTGGTATCCTAAAGGGTCAAACTTTGACCTAATCGGCTATTCGGATGCGGATTATGCCGGTTGTAAAGTGGATAGGAAGAGTACCTTCGGTACTTACCAATTCTTTGGAAGGTCGCTCGTTTCGTGGGCGTCCAAGAAAAAACATTCCATAGCCCTATCCACAGCCGAAGTTAAATATATTGCCGTAGGACATTGTTGTGCTCAACTACTTTGGATGAGACAAATTTTGAGAGATTATGGCTTTAACCTCAACCACATCCCACTTTTGTGTGACAACGAGAGTGCCATAAAAATAGCCAACAATCCTATTCAACACTCCCGAACCAAACATATCGATATTCGCCACCACTTCCTAAGAGACCACTCAATCAAAGGTGATATCGATATTACCCATGTGAGAACCGAAAACCAACTAGCCGATTTTTTCACCAAACCCCTTGATGAGAGAAAATTCTGTGAGTTGCGGAGTGAATTGAATATCCTTAACTTTTGGAATGTTGCTTGAAATGTTGCACATATTATTTGGTGTTTGAAAACGTTTTGTTTATTTCATGTCATCTATTTTACAATAGCTATATAGGTTTATATATAAATAAATTGATTGATTTGGTTCTTCGGATATCCATATCCTATTTATTCATGGGTGACCCTAGTTTGATTGGTTGATATGCTTACGGGTCATTCATGGGTAAATTCAATTCTTAGAACTCCCCTCTATTCTCCCGGAGCGATCTTTTCTTTACTCGAAGTCTCTGGACTCTAAAACTTTCAATTCCAGCAAGAGGGGGATCGGATGTTCCGGTCTGCGTCGGAATTTTCGATGTGGTGCAGAAGCTGTCCCGTCGGATGTTTCGGCCCGGCCCAGTTTCTGCCACCTATTTGTCTTAACCGAGTGGGCCCTGTTTGTTTTTTACCCCATGGTTTTTACCCTAGAGCTTTTACCCTCTCTCTCTCCTCTCGGGCGGCGGCAGCACAGGAACTTCCGGCGGCGGCGGATCTTGCGACCTGCGTGCTTCCTCCTCCGCATCTGCCCCTTCTCTGCTCCTCTCCCTCCTCCATTGAAGGTAAAAGCTTCAAATCTTGAAAACTTCTAAAACGTGCAATGTGCGCCGTTTTAACTCGATTTCGAGGCGAGATAGGCTTCCATTCTGTTCATAGAAGTATTCCCTACCTGTTGATGCCTCGAATTCGTTCTTTTGATGCGATATGTGACAAACCCTAGTTTGCAGTTGCTGTACCCGTCGGATGTTCCGACCCGTGTCGGATGTTCCGACGTGGTACTCACTGACCTGGTTGGGTTTTGTAATTTTCACATCTCAATTGTTATATCAAATTTCACCATTGTGTTTCTCACATCACAACTCACAATAATTCTACTGTATCGAACTCAGATTTGTCAAAATTTGTGATTCATTGCAGTGCAGCCCATCAGATGTTTCGACGCCGGTCGGATGTTCCGACGTAGTATGTATACCGTGTGGATCATATTTCTGGCAATTCTGAGCTTTATCTTTGCAATTCTTTGATTCCATCATGTTTATCATGCAGATGTCTTCTTCTCAGCATGATCCCAAAGGCAAGGGTGTTGCCAATCCTTCGAAACGGCAACGAACCTCAAGTTCGACTGTCGTTCCTCTTTTCGCCTCGCCCAATGAGCATCCCACGGACTATCATGAGAGAATGGCTCAATGGAAGCCAGCAAATGTCCGTGATCCAATTGGTCCGCTGTTGATCAAGAAGTCAACCAGGACCTTCACTCAGAATGTAACTCCGAAGATTCCTGGCTATTACGTTGTGGACGTCATGGAGATCCAATACCATAGGATGGAGGATCCTTTGCGGTATAAGAAGGAAGAAGGGACTGATCCAAAATTCTGGAACTTCTTTCATCAAGATTTCTATGATGCTGTCTTTGTGCGAAAGAAGTGCCCAGTCATGGGTATGCAATTCATTGATTGGAAAGGTATGGCATTAACAGTCAATCCGGTCATCAATGAAGTAATCTCTGCTTGTGACACCATGATATTGACCAACATCATGAGTTTTCAGCATGACTGGAATGATGAAGTTATTTGCAAGTTCTATGCTACATTGTACGTTGCTGGGGGTGTCGCTGGCGACATCTTCTGGTTTATGTGCGATGGAGTATTCTACCACTTCACGAAGAAGGAATTTGGCCTTCATCTGAAGCTGTCTACCAGAGGGAACATGGAGAAGATCCACGATATAGATGCTCTGAAGAATCATGAGTTGAAGTTTCTGTATAATGGGCCCATTCCTCCTAAGGCTGGAGCGACTGAAACCATGAAGACTTTCTATCAAGTGCTGAATCGCATTCTTCGCAAGACCCTCTCTCCCAAGGAAGGTGACGCCTTTCGCGTTCTATCTTACTCTCGCAACCTTCTCTTGAAAATTGGTCTGCGAGAGCGTCCTTTTGATGTGCTGGATTTAATTTGGGGTGAGTGTTGGTGATTTGTGAGCGGCCCACCCCGAGATGGGCCTCAGGCCGGATCCGTACCGGCCTGCCGCGCGTACAGAAATTCTGAATGGCCACCCTTGGCCGTACCAAAAGGAATGTCTAGCCCGCCGGGGCCATCCCCGGACTTGACCAAGTCAACAGCGCCCCCAGCGTCGTTGCGTACCACCCGGGCTATCCTTAGCCTAGAGGAGGGCCCGCGGACAGTCCGCCTGTCCCCACCGCGGAAGCGGTTCACGGCAGGTGGCGACAGCTGTCATGCCCCACCACACTTTCCACGGCCTTGACCGAGAGGACTGCACCTCCCCGGGGTATCCGTAGCCCGGGGAGAGGAGCGCGGGTAGCTCGCCTTGTCGTTTGCCCCTTGGGCAGATGGCGAGCTTCCACGCTACGCGATGCCCCAACGGGTGGCGCGGGGCTGGCTCGGTCTAGTCAATGCTATATTGGGGATAAAGGAAAAGTGCTTTCTCTCTGAGCAGGCTGGTCCCCGTGTATGCACACCAGGACGAACACGTGTCCAGTACTAACCAGACCAGCTTCTCTTTGCAGGCCACAGACAGGACGGAGCTCGGGATGAGACAAGGGCGCCGCCACTAAAGATGGACAAAGCAGAGATAAGCGCGGGGCCCGCCGCCATATCAGCTCCTGGCAGCCTGCCGCGCCTATAAAAGGAGATGCCTGCCCAACGTAGCAGGGGTCTTCAATCTGATCCCTGGACCTTCGACTCGATCTAAGTCTACAGAGCCTAAGAGAGAACTAGCATCTGAAGCTTCCTTAGCAGTAGCCATAGTCTTTAGTCACCTGAGTGTCCGATACTCCCTTGTAAGCTCGGGATCGGCGCCTTCAAGCCTGGTCTCGACGCCCTTGTACTGTTTTCCACCATATAATCAACGAAGGCTGGAGTAGAGCTATTACCAGGCAGTGGGCGCTCGAACCAGGGTAAAATCACTTGTGTCTTCACGGTTTGTATTCCCTTTGTCTTTCTCCTTCTCCCCCTCTCAATCTCACCGTACGACGGATCTGTACCCGAATCCCAAGTCGCACCAGGCGTAGTCCGGGAAGACCGCGCGGCCGGAGCCCCCGCGAGCTTGGCCGCCGCCCCGGGCTGTTGGGAAGGGTTGTCGTTGGGCCTCACTCCAACTACAAATTCGTTTGCCGGTCCGTGGACCCGCTGCCCTCTGAGGCGCGTTCCCAGACACCGACAGCGAGATCAAGATCAGTGCTTGTGATCCAAAGAGGAGCTGCCCTTATGTTCCTTATCTGATGAGCATGATCATGCATGTCACTGGTCTCAAATTTGTGTTGGATGTGAAGCACACTCCCTACCTTGTGACCACCCGTAGACTTCTCTTGGTGGGACTTCTGCGACTCCGCCCAGGAGGGGTTCTGCTACTTGTGATAGCGCGGGTCCTTCTTTTGCTCCTCGTAAAAGGGCGGGCCCATCTTCAGCTCGGTCCAGCCCGTCATCTTCTGATGGCTCTATCAAGAAAATGCTGAAATCCATCTTCTACATGTGTCGCAAGACGAATAAAGGGTCGAGGACACCATTGTGCGTCTTCGCAACAATCGCAAGCACATACAAGATATCAAGAAGCATCTTGGTATGCCTCTCTCTTCTGATGATTCTGAGTCTCCCAACACAACCATTGGCACCTACACTCGAGGGTTGTTTGGGATTCCTCCATCCGGTGGCGGCAACGGCGACGATGATGATGAAGTCACTGGCGGTGTTGGCGGTCAGGGTATTGGTGGCAGCTCCAGCAGTAATGATCCGGAGTGGATTGAGTAGTCCACCTTCAGCTTCTATCTCTTTTTGGCGTCTTGATGCCAAAGGGGAGGAAAGTTTATCATTTATCCTTTCCTCTTAGATTCCTTTGTGTGAAACTTGAAGTGTTTAAGTGAAAAACTATGTTTTAAACTTGTTGTTTATCTATGTGGTACGCTATGGCTGTAAGACTTGTTTATCATGTGATGATGCTGTAATGGTGAATTGCTAGTTATTTACTTTTTGTATTGAGTGATATATCCTGCCATACCGCATCTAGATTCAAATTTGCCAAGGATATAGGGGAGCCCTTGTTGTTATTCTTGCCATAGTTTCAGGGGGAGTTTCCGACTATATTCTTGTTTATAAATGTTTTGTGAGCTATAATTGTTGTCATCAATACACCAAAAGGGGGAGATTGAAAGTGCATCTAGACCCCTAAGTAGTTTTGGTGATTAATGTTCAGCAATTATAGAGCTAATATTTTCTATTGGAGAATTGTACACAGATGTTACATAGGTCAATTTCATGAGGTACATGTTCAAATGTGATGATGTAACCCTCAAACATGGACATGTTGCAAGAAGGCATCAAGACTAGTAATTATTTGTAAATCTTTGTTTATTGAGTCATAGGGATGCCGTACTATAAAGATGGATGCAATGGAGAAGCATATAAAGGTTCCTAAGTGCTCAAAATAGGTATCTCGAAGTTCGTGTGAGTTTTCCACTCCAAATACACTCTATACAGAACCTATACCATCAGAACATCCGACGAGGGTCGGAACATCCGATGGTGAAACCAGCCTGCCTGTTTTTCAACGCCATCCAGTAAGCAGTCCATCGGAACATCCTATGTGGGTCGGAACATCAAATGGCTGTCGGAACATCCGATGCGGGATTAACTGCAGCAAAGGCTACTTTTCGGGATTCCCTATTTAAGACCTCCTCTAATACCTGTCAAAAGGTTACTCATGCCCTGATTTGAACCTAATTCATATTCTTCATCATCTCTCAAGAACTTTAGCCTCTGTCTCTCTCTTGTTCATCTTGTGAGATCTAGATCTAGAGAGATAGAGGCACCCAAAGTGCTCTACGAATTAGAGTCATCCAATTCTTGAGCACTTAGCGATTCCTAATTTCTTCATCGCATTTGTTACTCGTGGAGGCTGGAAGGGCTCCTAGACGGCTAGGTGTCGCCGGTGAGCCGCCGAGTTTTGTGTGGCGTGTCTCCGGAGTTTGTAAATGTGTGAATCTACCTCCGCAAGGAAAAGAATTCATCTAGTGATCGCCGGTGAATGTTGTGTGCATCGCCGGGAGGGGATTAGGGTCTTGGTGATCTGGGCTTTGTGCCTTCCCTAACGGTGAGTAGGATCTCCCTTCAAAGTTTCGAACATCGGTAAACAAAAATCGCTGTGTTCTTCATATGGCTCTTGGGTAGTTGTTTTTACTATTGGTTTTGGCTTGTTCTGAATAGTCTTGAGTAGTTCTAATCTTGGTTTTACGAGAAATCAGTTTTTACTGCATGTTTTTTGTCATCTCCAGTACTACCAGGATCGGAGCATCCGACCCAGATCAGAACATCCGACGCAGGGGTTTCTGTACTAGATCGGAACATCCGATTTCCATCGGAACATCCGACGTGCTGATCACTGTTTAAGTTTGTTTATTCCGCAATTTTGTTTTATTCGCCTATTCACACCCCTCTAGGCGGCATAGCAATCCTTTCAATCCTTTATAAAAGTCAAATTTGGACAAAATCAAAAGATTTTTGTGGCCATTTTGGATAGAAAAGGATTAGACAAGGCCCAATTTTATGAAAAAATTATTGAAAAACAAAAAACCCAAACTTTTTGGAACCTTAATTTTTGGACTGGGCAAAACCTGAATAAACTTTTCCGATTTGGTAAAACTTGAATAAACTTTTTCGATTTGGGGAGTACCTGTGTTAGTAGTCGGGGTCCTTCTGGGCATCGCTGGCATGCCTCCGGTTGCCACCGTGTGCGGCTCCGCCGTCGCACGCCCTCCCACCGTGTCTCCTCCGTGCGTGATGCCGCGGAGCGGCTCGGTAGAGGTGTACGCGGCATCGGAGAGCCACGCGTAACCGTCGGTTATATGGCACAATTTATTGAAAACTATTTCTTTTAATTTCATTGATATCTCTAATTAAATGGAACCAACGTAAAATTTGAGCCAATATAAGCAATATCCCTCCTGTCACGGGGAATAACTTTTGCACGTGGATGGAGAGGATAGAAATTTTCATAGGGTGCATGGACTAGGACTATGCACTTCGTAAGAATCCTCCCACCGCTCCCGAAGCGGGGAAGGAGAATTATGATGACTTTAAGAAAACTTATGATGAACAATCAAGGATATGGGAGTGGTCTAACCGCCTTAGCCTGATGATCATGAAGGGCACTATTTCTGAGTCAATTAGGGGCGCAATGCCCAATGATAAGGACGCCAAGGGCTATCTTAAGAAGGTGGAGGAGCAGTTTAAAGGCTCCTCCAAGGCTAATGCAGGTGTCTTGATCCAAAAGCTCATTTCGACTAAGTACAATGGAAATGGGGGCATTAAAGAGCACATTTTAAAGATGTCGGGCATGTTCACCAAACTGAAGTCTCTCTAAATTTCCATTTCTAATGAGTTTTTGGTTCATTTCATAATGAATTCTCTCCCCTCCGAGTTATAATACTTACAAAGAAAAATGGACAATGAATGATCTCATTGCCCATTGTGTACAAGAGGAGGAGATGTTAAAAGCTAAGGGCCGTGATTATGTTAATCATATTGGAAATATCAAGAGAAATGTCTACAATGATAATTATAAGGGAAAGAAGAACTTTAATGTTGGCAGCCCATCATTATTGTGCGCAAGGTCATTATTGGTACTGCTTGTAAATTTTGTGAGCAGGAAGGACACTTCTAGAAGGACTGTGTTGAGTTTCTATAGTGGCTCTCCAAGAAGGGTAATGATTCCATTACTTTTATAGATGAGTCACTTTATTTTAGTTTTCCCTCTAATGCATGGTGGATTGACTTCGGTGCCACCATGCACATTTGTAATTCATTACAGGGATTCTGTACCGCGAGAATCCTAGAAAGTGGGGATAGAAGCATTGAGGTTGCTGATGGGAAGGACGCAGAAGTTAAGTTGAAAACGATCAAATCAGTAGGAGCTCGGAGTCGAGGAAAAAATACCTTGAGCAGGTGTGAGATTTTTCTTCCACACCAATGATTTATGATCCTATTTTTCTAGTGACCCAGGTGACTACAGCTCCAATCGAAAACAACGTGGTTGTACTACCTGTTGAGGAGTTAGATGAACCAAATGTAAATCCTATGTTGTTTATATGGTAGATGATCCCACCTCTTATAAGGAGACAATGATGAATGAACATTCATCTAAGTGGCTTGATGCCATGCAAGACGAATTAAAATCAATGAGCACAAATAATGTATGAGACTTAGTAGAGATTCTTGACAGGGTAAAACAAGCTATAAATGGGTCTACAAAGTCAAGCATGACTCTAAGGGAAATATCAAAAGGTTCAAAGCTACGCTCGTCGCTAAAGGCTTCTCACAAAGAAAGGGCATTAACTATAATACACCTTTTCATTTGTCTCAACTAAAGATTCTTTTATAATTATCATGACGCTTGTGGCTCATTATGATTTAGAGCTACATCAAATGGATGTTAGAACTGCATTCTTAAATGGTGACTTGCAAGAAAATGTTTACATGGCTCAATCAGAAGGTCTTGTCACGAAAGGCAAGGAACATATGAGGTGCAAACTTAAAAAATCAATTTATGGATCAAAGCAAGCGTCAAGGCAATAGTACCTAAAGTTTGATGAAATTGTTAGAAAATTTGGGTTTAAGGAAAACAAAGTGGACAATTGTATTTACACAAAGTTTAAAGGAAGCAAGTATACCATCTTGGTGCTTTATGTGTATGACATCTTATTGGCTAGCAGCGACAAGGATATGTTGTTTGAGACCAAAATATATCTATCCTCAAATTTTGATATGAAAGATCTTGGTGAACCAAGTTATGTTTTAGGTATTGAGATTTACCGAGATCAGTCCAAAGGTAACTTAGACCTATCTCAAAAGGCATATATAGACAGAGTACTAAAAAGGTATAATATTGAGAAATGCTCTACTTCGCCTGTTCCTATAGTTAAGGGTGATAAGTTTGGGACATTTCAATGTCCGGAAAATCAATATGAAATTGATCAAATGAAGTCGACACCTTACGCTTCAGTTGTCGAAAGCATTATGTATGCACAAATATGTACTTGGCTTGACTTAGCTTTTGTGATCGGGATGCTCAGCAAATATCAGTAAAATCCAAGTTTGGACCACTAGAAGGTCGTTAAGAAAGTCTTGCGTTATATGGCTTGCACTAAGGATTACATGCTTACGTATAAGAAGTCTGAAAGCCTCGAAGTTATAAGCTATTTGGTCGCTGACTTTGCGGGGTCTGTGGATACTAAGAAATCCACGCCAGGTTATATCTTCACCCTCGCTGGAGGAGCTATATCGTGGAAAAGCTCCAAACAATCGCTTACGATATTTTAAATAATGCAAGCTGAGTTTGTAGCATGTGTATGAGACCACCCGGCAGGCTGTATGGTTAAAGAATTTTATTCTCGAACTTAGAGTGGTAGACAACATTTACAAGCCACACAACTTATACTACGATAATCAGCGCACAATTTTCTTTTCGAGTAACAACAAGTTTAGTGGTGCTGCCAAACACATAGACATTAAGTACCATGTTGTGAAAGATAGAATACATGATCAAACTATTAATGTTAAGCATATAAGTACTGAATCTATGTTATCAGATCCACTCACCAAAGGCTTACCACCCAACGTTTTTTGTAATCATGTTGTCGGCATGGGTATTTTGGGTAGCATACGATTTTGGATATTTGAGGGCCATTGAACAAACCATCTCCCTTAAGAAATAAATGTTTACCAATCGATATAGAATGGTGTGGTATGAGTATTGTTATTTCAATGGCTGAAAAGATAGCCTTTGTGATGCATGCTCCATTGTATTATTCTATTGAGAGAAGACCTATGATGTTAGCCTTACGATCAAGTGGGAGAATTTTGGATGTGATCTTGGCTAACAACCATATCCGATTTTGAGGGGAGCGTCAGCTCCAACTAATCGTGCCCTAATTGGGGGCGCATTGCGCCCCCTGTGCACAGCTTGATAGAAAAGGGGGGAGCTAGCACCTCGTTGCAAGCCAATGTAGTTGTGAGGCAACCAACTCCCCAAAATTACCCCCTAAGTCTGTCCAATTCACTAGGTTGCGCTGCCAGCACTGGGAAGGTCGTCGCCAGCGAGGTCGTCACTGCTACCACCTCCCTGCGATCGCTACGGCACCCCTGCTCCGACTTGTCCCCGAGTAGGCCACTCCGGCCCACGGTTCACAAAACCGTCGGTTACCGTGGCTAACCGCGCCTCCGCGGGGGCCCGATTAGGTAAACCGGCAGGTTTAGGGTTTAGGGGTTTGGGCAAAATTCGTTTAAATAAATTTTGAACGTGAAATATACATGAGAATTCCTAAAAAGACTATTATTCATCCTAAGCATTTTGGCTTAAACAATTTTTTTAAAAAAATTTCTAATGTATATTTAAAAGAATTTTACCAATTTTCACCTATTTTAACATTTTTCCCTCAGAAACCGTGGCTAACCGCGAAAAACCGTGACTAACCGCGAACAAAACCGGAAAGACCGAGTTTTGAATTTGGGTAAAAAATCGTACGGAAACGCCGGTTAACCGCGGTTAATCAGCTCCGCACCATTGCCGGCTCCGAGATCTCCGACGGTTTTGTGAACCCTGCTCCGGCCTAAGTCCAATCTACCCGATGGCGACCTCAAGCAACAGTGAGGATCATCCTCTTAATCTCGGTGTTTAATCCTCGGGCTAATACAACGTTAAATTTTCCACATTAACTTTAAAGTCCATCGACCCACGCTAGGCTACACAACTGCGCACGCGCACTGCTGCCCATGCATTGCTGTGTGCATGCACACACCCCGTTTTTCCTTTCTCCTCTCTTATTTTTTCAGCACAAAATATATCCAAATAATTTTTAAAAATCTCATAAAATCATTAGTCCAATGTTAGTCTAATAAATCAGAAATGTTTCAAATATCAATCCAAAGGTTACCAATTTTATTTCAAAAACTCTCCAAAATTTCAAAGTTCATAAAAAACATTCTCATCAATTGAAAAATCATCCCATCACAAAATCTGCGCTCAACATTCAGGTACGCAAAGAAGCAAGAAATGAGGTGTACTTGGACTTGCCATCAGTTTTGGGGAGAAGGAAGGGTGAACAAATGAAATACTTGGTGCAAAGGTTGGAGAAGAGACTCAATGGATGGAACGAGTGGCTGCTATTGCGCAATCATTTCCCCAATATGCGTGGAATGTGTTCAAGCTACCGGTGACTCTCTGTAAAGCACTCGAAACACGGATAAGGCCACAAGGGACAGGGGCGCCAAGGCTCAGGGGAATCACTGCTTTAGGGACATGGGGCTATTCGTTCACATGGACAAGCATATTCCATCTGGCATCTTCCATGGGAGAGAAATATTGCTTGGAATAAATTGGAGAGGATAGGGAAGGACAAATCAGTGGAGGCCTGGACCCTGGAAAACAAGGTGGACACCGATGCAAGGCAGCCGCTAGGAAGAGGAGATGAGATCACGAGACATTATTCGGAAGGATGCTGAGCACAAAAGGAGTAGTTAAAGCCAGAATCAATGCAAGCACTGTGCTATGGCCTATACGGGGTAAAGCAGAGCTGATAAATGCAAGGGAGGAACGGGGAGATCTAAACCAAGGGAGGGTGTGAGCCTAATCGGCAATGGATACGGCGCTTAGATCATCCGCATCAGCGTCTGGACCTCTATCCTCAGCCTTTGATTTCACTCTTAGCTACTCTCTCTATTCTTCTCTCTAAGATTCTGTTCTTTTAAGCTGATCTGAACGGCTGAACGATTGAATTTTGAAAACTTCTCGAGATAGTATCGAGATTTGGATATATTTCGTTTCACATGCTTTTTAATGCGTTAAAACAAACTTTCAAAACAACGAAAAACATACTCAAAAGGCCCAGATCTTATATTTTCAAAACATAGATAAGCCGTTAAGTCGTTAAGATGAAATGGACAAAGACTTAAAATGTTCTCCACATTTTACTCTACACTATAAAAAAAAATATTTTTCTCCATCAGACACTATATCCAGAACTACAATATTTTTTGTTCACTGCTACATATGCTCTTGCAAACCTAGCAGCGGTAGCGGGGGATCATACAACAGAGTTATTCTAGATGTTGAGCTGAAAAAACTAGAAGAGCAACTTTCCTCGGTGGGGGCAGAAGCTGAAGCATTGAGAGTAGGCACCATGTCCAAGTTAGCGGAAGAACTGGGAGCGCAAGAAACTGGTCGATAGAGATGGGAAGAACAGAGCTCAAGGGGCCTGGAGAGCAGAGGAGATGCGCAGGAACTTTGTACCGATGTGTCTACAATTATTTGAGTGGCTTTTCATATACATTAACCCAGACTCACGTAATACTGGCACTTTTACACCTGCGACTAGGAGATGATCATGAAAGTGGTTAATTACAAGGTAACAAGCACCTCAGATTTTATTGTCCACACATGCACGCCTGCTCTCACAAGCTAATCACTGGGCTTATCTTCCTTGAGCACATTTGTCTTGACCTAGAGAATTTCGCAGCATCCGGATTTTCTTCCGTTCCTCAGGTTTTGGATTGTCTGTTTCTGCCCTCGGTTCTCCTCCTCCAGCTTCTGCTTTTCCTGCTCCAGCCTTTGGTTTTCCTTCTCCAGCCTTTGGTTTTTCACATTTAGTTCTTGCTTCTCCTCCTCCAGCTTTTGGTTCTTGGTCTTCATCTCTTGGTAGTCTTTTCTATACCCTGCTCCGTAAACCCTCTCGGTTTCGGCATCCAGCTCGTAGCCCTGGTTCTGCAGCTGCAAACCCTCGTTTTGCAGCCTCAGGCCCTCGATGATACCCTGCTTAGCGGCGTTCTTTGCATTATCTCTGATCGTTGAGTGATGTTGATCTGGTCGTTCACTCTGCAGACGTACGTGGAGATAGTAGTTTGTGCATGCATACATACACACGATTAAAAATTA
>SPJY01005689.1:1201484-1260639 GCA_005191435.1 Raddia distichophylla
CTGCAACGCAACGTGTGCTCGAGCGGTCGTTCGTAGGTGGGTTTAGAAGCCTTCCTAAGTCTAATATAAAACCCTCACGTGCGACGATGGCTGGCAACTCAGATGGAAGAAGACAGGAGTTGGATGTACGAAGGATGGCAACGGAACGGACACCACTCGGACGAATGGTACGACAAGACCGAGATATTTCTGAATCGTGCTCTTCAGGATGCTGTAAACGAAAACACCCGGGTAACTTGTCCATGTGTTAATTGCAGGAACTGTAAGAAAAGAACCCGCGCTCAGATGGAGATAGACCTGTATACACATGGCTGCAAGGCTGAGTACCGTCGATAGGTCTATCATGGGGAGAGTCGGTCGGCGGATCCACCACCACCGCCACCACCAACCGACGAAGGTTTCGATGAGATTGATCGGGTGAATGATATGATGGATGACTTCAGTCATAATTTCCCGGACAAAGAAACTGATAGGTGGTCTCAGAATGCCATATAAGAAGATACACTATTGCCCAACAATTGTATGCTATACTACAAAAATGATGCGGGTAAACAGTCTTGTGATAAATGTGGGGAGTCAAGATATGTCGAGGTAGAAGACGCTGAAGGAAACGAGAGTCGGACTAGTGTGGCGAGGAAAGTGCTCCGTTACTTCCCGCTGATGAAACGTTTAGAACGGTGTTTTATGACCGAAGAGACGGCGCAACAGATGAGGTGTCATAAGGAGGGTAAAAGGCCAAAGGCTGACTTGATGATACATCCGTCAGATGGGGACGCATGAAAGAACTTCGATCAGAAGCATCCGGACTTTGCAGCTAGCCGCTGTTTACCCAGCCGCCTAATCGCCCAGAGAACCCACCGGAGAACGATACTCGGCCTGATCAATAGCTAGCTAGCTTTACTTTTGACTTTTATACTTTTAGTTGCAAACTTCGTCTTATATTTGTTATATGATAGCTTGTGAACTTCGATGTGCTATATATGTGCTTGTGGATATGTGGTAATGTTTATTTTGTGTATTTTGTGGTTTGTATGTGTGGTATGGATGAATTGTGGTCGCAAATATGCAACGAGGGGTATATATATGCATTGTGGGGTATTTTGGGTTGGCAGGTGCTGCTGTCGCTGCTGCTGGGGGGCAGTGGCGGCAGCCGCAGGAATCTGTGTTTTTTTAACAAAATACAAAAAAAAAAATTCCTGCTTTTAGTCTGTCTCGACAGCATATACAGGGCCATCGATACAGAGCTGCAGTGGAGAGTGTGACGACGACATTTCTTACCGTCGATACAGTTGCCAGTAGTGTCGACGGCTCCATATTACCGTCGATAATGTTGCCTATGTCCACGTCACCTGTGGTCGCCTCTGTGGGTCCCACGGTCAGCAGTATCGACGGCCAATTATTGGCCGTCAAAACTGATCCAACCGAGCCGGTGACGGTGTCCTAGGTTCCTGTATCCACGGTCTACAGCTTTGCCATCGAAACTAGTTGTGTCGACGGCCTGGCCGTCGACACTACCTTCCTCTCTTGACGACCTTCACTCGACGGCGTTGTCATGACGGCTAGCCGTCGATACTTACTTTTCCCAACGGTTGTACGATGTTTATCGACGGCTTGGGCCGTCAATACTGTTGCCGCCTCCTGTAGTGAATAAGATTAATAAATATCTGTGCCGTGGCTTCCTCTCTAAATCCATGTGTTCATGTCTCTGATTATTATCTCCGTGATCGATCTACTAATTATTCGATCTAGTGGATCATCTGATGAGCGCGGACGCAGGGTCCCGATCTTTTGATGAGAGAAAAAGGATAATTCGGTATGTGTCACGGACACCTAAACGATCCGGCTTCCAACCCCGTAAGGAAGTGAAAATCCCGGCGATCGCTAAACCACCACGTCGAGTGTTATCGACCAAATCAGAGGCACGATCGACCTGTCCATGAAGGACGGTTTCCTGCAGACAACTGAAGAACAAGTAAGAACACAAGATAAACAATCACAATTGCTAATATAGATTGAAAATAATGGAGTTCAGAAACTTGGTCTTGTTGGTCTAGCCGACAGAAGAAGAACAAGGCGAAATCTCACACAACCGTGACGAAATTAACTAAACAAAACACAACTAAAACGAAACAAGGCGGGGGACTTATATAGGGCGGCGGCCAGATGAGAGGAGGCACCCAAACAGGTGCCCACACACGCACAACCCTAACCCTGGTGGTTCACGGGCCTTGGGCCCAAAAATACGACACATTGCCAGGAAGTTTCTGTCCGTCAACTTGTTTTCACGATTTTCGTTGACTTGCATTGAATTTGCCAGCGTGGTTAGATCCGTTGGAAAGGTTATCTCATAAGCTTTCCATAGAATCCTTATTTACCTTATTTGGATGTCGTATGTGATCTAGACATCCGTTTGAAGGTGCACTGGCCCTAGATGGCCGAACCAGACTCGGCAGCGACTTCGACGTCCTCATGATTTGGGCCCAGTAGTCGGGGACGTCTTAAATCTTGTAACTAACTTGCTGAACTTTCGTTGATGAAGTCTTGAGTGGTATGGCATGAGGATTCATGCAGTCTTGTCAGTAGCAAGCTCGTCAGTGACAACGAGCTTGTCAGTGATGTCCTCATCATCTTCCTTTCTTGAATTTGAGTCGTCCTCGACTCGAGCATATTGTCTTGCAAAAGGTTAGGAGCAACAGGGGGCAAAACAATAGATAGATCTTTTAAATCTTTGCATGGTTCTTTAGCTAATTCATAATCTACACAATTCGTTTTAGATAAGAGAACATGACTTTTCAATGTAATTTCATATTTATTTTCACATGGTTCATTCTTTTTAGCAACATCATGTTTCTCAATTTTATCACATTATTGTTTTTCTATTTTTGCTCTTTCAACATTAGATTTGGTGCTGAAACAGCAGGGGTCATAGGTTCTAGCAAAATTTGCTTGCCTTTGAACTTGAATTTATATTTATTAGTTCTACCATAATGAACAACATCTGTATCATACAACCATGGCCTACCTAATAAAAGTGAACATGTATCCATAGGTACAACACATCACAATTAATATGATCATGATAAGAACCAATAGAGATGGGTACTCGATCAGTTTTCGTTACCTTCAGCTTACCACAAGAGTTGAAGCATTTAATCACGAAAGGATGTGGATGTGGACTCAGAATTAAGCCAAGCTTCTCAACCATATGCATGCTAGCAAGGTTATTGTGATTACCTCCATCAATAATGACTTGGACAGCGTAATCCTTGACAACGAATCTCGTTTGAAAATGATTATGTCGTTGGTTCCTTCCTTCGATGTCACCATCCCAGTTCTCAAGTTCTGCAGGCGGCACATCTTGCAATTGTTCTTTGTCATATTCGTTATCTTTCTTATCACGTGAACATGTCATTGTTAGTAGAAACAAGAAAAATACACAGATGTATATATCCTATGCTCTACTGGGTTTTGTGAGTGGAACGACTTTCTCTCTAACCTATCTTTTGCTCTTACCAGTTCTTACCACGCAATTAGTAGGTATAATCGGCAACTGGTCGGTGATAATTTCGAATCACGAGGTGATAAAGTGATGGCTAGAATCCGTCCCTGCTTGGTTAGTAGAAAATGGAGCTTGGACAGACTTTAATATGTAGCAAAGAAAGTACTAAAACCACACTAGTTAAAAACAAGTTGAATAAGTGTTCAACGGTGTTACTATGCTGGTCCTAGGCTAGACCGTAATAGAAACGCGAGCTTAATCACAGACGTCGTCACGAGAATCCAACTAGTACACTTCAAAACAAGCTTAATTTTTTTCACTTCTTTAGTGTGGCTTTTTTATTTTTTTGTACTTGCCTTTTTTTTGTTTTTACAGTGCGATTTTTTCTTTGCACTTGCCTCTTTTTTTTTTCGACTTTTCAAACGGGACAGCAGAAGAAACAATCTTTTAGACGCAATTACGGAGCCCAAACACTCCGAATCTGAGAAACACTTCTATACAAAAGTTGTAGAGGATCTTTTAATCTTTCCAAAACATCGAACATCATCAAATCCGAGTTCATATGAATGAGATATGGACAAAACACCGAACTAGATACAAGTGAATACGAAATCAGCCTAACAAAGATGACAAGTTTTCTCACTGTTAGAGGCAGAATTTGGGAATCTTAATTTCGTCTAACGCAAAGTTGGATCTGATGGAAAATTTTGAGATCTTTCCAACGAGCACAAGAACGTTTAAATCCGAGTTCGTGTGCAAAAGTTATGACTATTTTACTGCAACAGTCACAAAATTGCACACGAGGACGAATTGGAAACTGTTTTGGAGTTTCCTTTTTGGACTTGGCCGAGATGGGGGAGGGATGGGGCTCGGCCAGGGGGATATGGAAAGTGTTTTGGTATGTGGAAAGTGTGAGACTCTTGGAAGGTAACCAATCCGCTATTTTTTTTTTGAAGATATGATTGGGTTGAATATAGCAGGACAACTACGAATAAGAACACGATGAACACTGTGACAAAAACATGATTTGAACTCGAAACTCTAAAGATCAAACAATAAGACCAGCAACGATTCGACGATGCAAGGCAAATTAAACAAGAATTAAACTATGCGGTAATAGTAAAGGCTCAAAGGGCTTGGAATTTTTTTTTGGTGTGGCAATTTTCTGGACTCTAGGTATGAAATTAATCTACTAAACAAAAATTCTCACCAGGCAACCGGATGCTCTGATACCACTTGATGGACGTGGACGCAGGGTCCCGATCTTCTGGTGAGAGATGAAAAGGATAATTCGGTAGGTGTCACGGAGACTTAAACGGTCCAGCATCCAACCCAGCAAGGAACTAGAAATCCCGACGATCGCTAAACCACCACGACGAGTGTTATCGACCAAATCAGAGGCACGATCGACCTGTCCATGAAGGACGGTTCCTGCAGGCAACCGAAGAACGAGCAAGAACACAAGATAAGCAATCACAATTGCGAATATAGATTAAGAATAATGGGGTTCAGAAACTTGGTCCTGTTGATCTAGCCGACACAAGAAGAACAAGGTGAAATCTCACACAACTGTGACGAAATCAATTAAACAAAACCCAACTAAAACGAAGCACGGCGGGGGACTATATAGGGCGGCGGTCAGATGAGGGGCGGCGCCCAAATAGTTGCCCACGCACGCAAAACCCTAACCCTGGGGGTACACGGGCCTTGGGCCCAAAAATACGACGACACAACATCGGGAAGTTTCTGTCCGTCAACTTGTTTTCGCGATTCCCGTTGCAACCGACTGGAAGCTAAAACTCAACAACGTGCCTGCCAGAGTCATCATTTCCCGCTTGATAGTAGTACTCAAGCATGGCATCACTATCACATGAAATAATAGCAACTGTGGTTTGAGTACAGATGGTACTCAACACTAGGAGGTAACATATATCCTCATTCATGCATAATTCATATCAAATGAAGAGTTATCATGACAATTTCAGCATAAAGGGTATTTGCAAGACGTAAACATAAATAGATTGTAAATAGCATTTGAGAAAAACATGTAAAGACTTGTTAACCAGCAGTAACATCATTGAGTATAACACTGTTAATTCCATAAAGATCAATCCACAGGGCTCCATCCGCCCAAGGTCTCTATCCGACCATATCATCAACGGGACTCTATCCGTCCCTGGTCTCCATTCGATCGATCACCACGAGCAACCCAGTGCTCGGAAACATATCCCAATCAACACCATACCAACCCAGAACCCAAGTGCTAGCCAAGTGTCTCGATTTAACAAGCATTCATCCCTAACCATGGGACGCGGCTGTTCGAACAGTTCATAACTCTGCAGAGGTGTACAACTTTACCCACATGACACAGCAAGCCATGCTGAAGCCTGCTAGATGTGCATGCCAGACCATTGGATCGCCCCGTAACTGTAGCCCAATGTTCCACATACCGTGTTGTGGTTCAATGGAGTTAACCGTTGTTGTGAATGTTACTCAGGGCCTTCTATCCAGCCGTCCCTGAACCCCCACGGAAGCTACTCATGGCTAAGAAGCGGCCCCTGGGCAGTCCCCACGCACAAAACACTAGCGAATAAGCAACATTAGCCCCAATGATTACCAATGGTACAAGCATGCCCATAAAATTGGCTAAGTGTTCCCATTCACACGTGTGGTCGTACGTATAGTAGCTTGAAATGATGGTACCATGTTTGGTCCTTAATCGCCCGAACGGGGCTACGTGACCGGGATCCTTCCTCCCGTCATCTCCTATCACCCGTTTCGGCACAACTCCAAATCCACACATCCAACCGAATATCAAGATATCATAATCAAGTTTGCTCTCAACCACGTGAACTCTAAGCATGGCTAAGCATTCGTGACACAAACATAGATAAATAGTACCCTCTTATGCTATCAAGGAATAGAGATGTCAATCCTATTAATAAACCGACCACTAATAGGACAACTACTTTCTACCCATCAAATATCATATTAGAAACTAGCATGCAATTGTTGATACAATATAATCAAAGTAGTGCAAGTAAAGAGAGTTCAATATTATTGAGTCAAATGAGGAGAGTAATAAGTGCCTTCGTGCTGGTCGTCGAGAGGAGAGCAGCTTGCTCAAGTCCGGGCTCCTCCGGAACGTCATTTCCTATCGTTTCGGTAACAAGCACATCAAATAAAATCCAAACACAATGCCAAGCATAGAGAAGCATGGAACAACACAATATTCAAAAAGTTCATGAGCTAATGCAGATTTTACAAAAAGAATCATCCAAATCCGAGTTCGGATGAGGGAGATATGGTCATGTGAATTGGGGTGCTAAAGATCACTCGAGATAAACTAGTCAGCTTGTCTGCTGCTCGGTACGAGCGGCTTTTGGGGTCAAAAAACCACTCGGCTAAGCTCGAGGTCAACACGAAAGTTGTATAGAATTTTCTGATGCACAAGTTTCATGTAGACAAAGTTTTCATCCAAGATACGGTTGATTTTATAGAAATTATTTACTAAGTGGTTGAACCTGGGAACGGGTTAAAACTAAATGAGTTTGGGACTGCTATACTTAGGCTCGCTTTAGCTCAAAGATGAACTTATGAATGGGGCTTAGATGATGCAAAACATGGATAAGGGGTGTTCTACGGTTCTTACCAAGCAAGGGATGCCATGCTTAGGTTCCGACGTCCAATGGATAGATAGATCGGAGAGGAAGAAGCTTGGCTGCGAGTTTCTCCTCCCTTGCTTGCTGTTGTACGAGTCGTGTCCTTATTGCTGCCTCCTCATTCCTTCTTGTGGCTTCTCTTAATGTTTCTCGACTACGTCAGGTGTTGAGGAAGCTCCCAATACACTCTCATAGGCTTGGGAATACAAGAAATGGCAGCAAAAGGAAGAACTGAATGAGTTCTTGTTGCTGCAAGTTCAGAACATGGGAGGTGACGAAAACGATAAGGAACTCACCAAATTCTTCGTGCATGTGAATGCATTCGAAGGTGTGGGAGCTCAGGTGATGGAGAGATTGGATCTTGACATGCGCAAGCTCTCTCCAAGTATTTAGGTGGATTTGAGAGTGGAGAAGTGGAGGAACTACTGCTGTCCTTCTCAGTTCGAGCAGCAGGACTAAGGGGCACAAATTAAGGTGTAGGGAAGAGAAAGATGGCTGGTTATGGCCTTACATAGGGCTGCCTTGTGTGGGTGACAAGTGGGCTAGGTCCCACATGTAAATGAGAGGCTTTGGGTGAGAAAAGTGAGTATGCTGCAGTTGGACGAACTCCCTTGCCACTTGGCATCGCTTGGCGTCATCATCCACCACTTGGTCATGGAGCGCAGATGGTCTGGGGCACGTGCTCTTCTGTCTGAAGCACCGCCCACATCAACCAATGGGGGAGAGGGGTCACTGGGTCTTGGTCCGGGACAAAACGAATAAAAGAACTAAATGGGATTCGGGTTACTCCAGGAGCGATCCTAATCTGAGAGATAGCCCTCCCAACTCTACTCGAGCTTCTCCCCACTTGGTTAAATTCCCCCAAGCTTGGTGTTGCCTAGTGAAGTTCAGTCGGGGGTGGTCGCCCGACTGCTCGCCGTGCGGCCACGTGTCCTGCTCGCCTAGTGCCCATGTGTGGTGCTCACCTGATGACCTGGTATCCTGCTCACCCGAAGGCTTCGCGTCCTGGTCGCCCGATGGCTCTATGCCCTGCTCGCCCATCACTCGAGTCTGGTTGGGGAAACTCGGCAGTGCTCGGCATGGTTCCTACTTGCTCGACTAGCTAAGAACGGTACTCGACGAGCCATGCAACTGCTCGCCAAGGCTCGGCCGATCTATATCTCACTTTGGCTCATTAGTATACTAGTTGTTTAGGTTTAAAGTCCTATGTTCCCACCAGGTTACCTAGTGCTTATATGTAACTCCATGAAAAGTTTCAAAGAACCACAATAAAACGAAATGAACACAATTATGATATGCATGTTTAACTGAAAATAACAGCCAGGTTGTTACACCTGAAGTGACCTGTACTCTCCCGTGTGTAATAAATGTTCCGCTAAATAGTAACTCTTGCAAACGATATAAATAAATATGTAGTTAATGGATTATGAAAATCCTTGTTGAGTTCCTAGTAGGACTCATTGTTGCTTGTGATAAAAGATGACAAAATTGCAACATATTAATGAATCTCATACCAGATAATCCCTTCCAGAAGTAAGGGTTCTTTTCTGAAGAAAGAGAAGTTCCCTGTAGGAACATAAGCACTTCCATGAAGAAAGATTAATTACCAGTTCATGTTTAATATACAACAATGGTCCCCTTTAGTGGACGATGACCCATTGATACCCGATATTGAAAGTTCACCAAATGAGCATCTCCTACCAGTAGTTGGGAGAGTGGTGGTCTTCTTTATTACCCTAAAGGTATGATATTAGTACCCTGAAGGTGCAGTGTGAATTGCTGATAATGACAAATTAATTAACCCCTAACTTTCATGGTAAGACTGGTTACAATGGTACGACCATATTTGTAAGACCTGCTGGAAAGGCGATTCGGTTGTAATTGAACCACTTGGAAATAATTGCAATATCCGAAAGGCCTGATATGTTATATCCACAAGATATATAATGTTGCAATTAATTTTATCCGCATGGTAGCATGATCCCTTGAAGTGGAAAATATCTATTTAGACCTAAGACAATATGAGGAGGTGTTAGGACTAGAAGTTCCTTGCCTCAAGTGCTACTAGAAGCACGTAGTGCAATGCCAAGCAGAAGATTGGGCCGGCACTAAAGTTGTATATAGGTACCTGCTGTATATGTAGGACCTCAGGTTGCTTGTTAATCGAGGGCATGACGGGTATATGGATGCGAGATTCATGTGTAATCCGCATATGGCTAAATCTCATATTATGTTTTGAGATTAGTACTTTATATGAAGCCTCACGTGTGTGTTTGGCTGAGAAGGATGGTGACCACATCCATAAGCATGTGGCTTAGATATCATCCATACCCCCAATGATTATCCATGAGGATAATGTTGCTTGTATTGCATAATTGGATAGTGGTATATTGTTCCCAATTTTTTTTTTGTTCACACTTTTCGGAAGCATAGTGTAATGAATGTCCAAAAGACATCAAAATGTCGGAAGACATCTAGGATGTCGTCTTAAGGGGGAGCATGAGCTAAATATTGATTCGGTTCATATAAAAAACTAAAGATTTTATTTTTGTCTAACCCAGAAGGCTGACGCGACGATCAATTAAAGTATTTTACCACGGCACGACATAGATCCAGAAGATCTATAACACAAAGGTCCATTAGACCGTATTGATCCTAAAGATCATACCCTGAAAGTTATATGTTGTACTCTTTTTCCCTTATATGAGTTTTTCACATGGGGTTTCTCGTAGCAAGATTTTTAACGAGGCAATATTGCAATACAACATGCGTGTGCAATGAACTCTTTTCTCCAATCCTTATTTTTTCATACTGGGTTTTTGGATGGAGTTTTTGACGAGGCATTGGCATAGAGCGGTTTTGCCCAAGGGGGAGTGTTATAACCCTATGGGTGTTGTGGTCAAAACCGAATATATCTATAAGGTGGTTTCTTGTCGTCCAAGAAGCCCTACAATATAAATATGAGAGACACCCCTTTGTATTCTAACAATAAAAATAATAAAAGATCTGTGTCGTGGCTTACTCTCTACATCCGTGTGTTCATGTCTCTAATTATTATCTCTGTGATTAATCCACGTGATTGTGTATGAGTGACTATCATGTATATTATATCAACTACTATTGAGTTTAGTCCCACATTGGATATTGCTGATGTGGGAGTACAACTTAATTAAAAGGTGGAGGCACCCCTCTCCAGCCACCAGCCTAGTCTTTTTTGGGTTTAGTCCCACATTGAATATTGGTGATAGGGAGCACAACTAGGTGGAGTCAATCCTCTCCCACCACGCTAGTCTTTTTTGGCTGAGTTCGACTAGGACCTAGGTTGTACTTCTATTTAAGCCAATATATGTGGGGACCTAGGCTCAAGACCAGGTGTTAGTCTTGGTGGGAGCCGGATTGCTGTGAGCCATGAGATGGGCTGGATTGTAGTGGGCTCCAACAACTACTACTCTGAACTGATCACTGATGAGTCATCATTAGTGATGAGTAAGGAATCTTTACCAATGTGACCCATTAATGGTGGATCATAACAGAAGCTGACACTAATATGCATCTTTCAGAGGCTCACATAGCTTCCATTGGTGACCTATGTATCCGATATGTGACAGGTTGACATATCACCCATCACTACAAGATATGTATTTTCAGGGACGGGTTTGTAGTTTGGAATGGTCACCACTACAAGAGAACGGAGTTTTTTCATCAATCGACTGTAATTTCGTCCGTCCAAAAAAAGGATGAAAATTACGTAACAATTTCGTCGGTTTCCTCAAACCGATGAAAATACATAAAAAATTTCGTCGGTTTAGACCAGCTGACGAAATAGCTAGTAATTTCATCAAATTGGGCTGATGAAATTATGGCGTTGCCGCATCGCAGATCCGGGTTGATGATGTGGCATTATTTTCGTCTGTTCAGGCCGACGAAATTACACGTGGCATTATTTTCGTCGGTTTAGGCCGACAAAATTACGGTGCGGTGCATCGTGGATGATGTGGAAGTATTTTCGTCGGTTTGGACTGACCAATTACGGCCCACTTTACCTAGCTTCGGCCGTCCCGTTTTACTTCGCTCTTTGACCTAGTCTTCACCCGCGCCTTACTCCCAGCGCCGCCGCCCGCACGCCCGGCACCTCGCGCCACCGCTCGTCGGCGCCGCCGTGTGCTCGCCTTCTGCCCCGCGCCCGCTGCGGCGCCCGCTCCCCCACGCCGCCACCCGCACGCTCGGCATCCCACGCCGCCACCCGCCTGCACCACAACGCCGACGCCCGCGCGCTGCTCTCACACGCCGCCACCCGTGCGCTCTGCACCCCGCGCTGCCGCTCGCGCCAGTGCTCGCACCCGCTCTGCCGCGTCGCCCACTAGTATCCTATCTGTCTTATCATACATAGGCTAATTTGGGTGATTTAGTGATATTTATCGAATATTTATGGGGATGACCATTGATGCAAGCTAGCTTTTGATTTAAATGATTTGGTTCTCAGATGATTTAACAAGCCATGACATAACGGTGGTTGGTGGTTAGTTAATTTGGGTGGTTTTTTCATGATGTTTTATGGGGGCTACTAGGGGACGGGATCCCGTCGGCCCAGCCCACCGACGGGATCACTCCCCCGCCGCCACGTGTCCCCCGAGCCCCACTCGGCCTCCACTCCGCCCGCCCGCGTCCGCCTCGCCCCCTCACCCCTGCACTCCGCCCGCGTCTATGAAGCCTTGAGGTTGCTAATATGATTTACCACACTCTTTGCAACCATATGAGAGGCAAGAGATCAAGTTCTTGACTTGTTGCAAATCTGTCCAGAAACTTTCATCCGTGCGACAGTCAGTAAAATATTTTTAGAAAAATCTATAAAAATCATTTTGGGATTATTTCAGTTGGACAAGATGCGCGACTCATATACCAATCTGTGGTAAAAATTTGAAGTCCACTGATTTCTCCATTTGGGAGCTATGAAGTGAAAACCGAGCCCCAAACTTTCTGCTCGAAGTTCTTGACTGCTCTTGGTGTTTGATTTTTCATCTTTTCTGTGGATGGATTCTTGAGATGATTTTCGTTGGAATGCTTCACGACTCATGGTTACATAGGGAGAAAAATTCCCACAATTTTTGGAGCAACATAATGCCACCATCTCTCTGGTCCAAATAGAATCAAACTCTGAAGAATCTGCTTTTGCTTTCCAGAAAGCAGCCTGTGTTGTTTGAATTTTCATATTTTCTCTGTAAAGATTTTTAAGGAGAGTTTTGGTGGAGTGCTTCACGACACATTGTGACATAGGGAGAAAAATTCCCACGATTTTTAGAGTACCAGAAAGTCACCAACCTCCTGCTCCATTAGAGGACAAGTTCTGAAAAAATCTGCATTTGCCTTTTTGAAAGCCACTTTGGTCATTTGGCTTGATCTCTTTTCTTAAAGCAAGATTTGAATTGGTCCTCCTTTTTGAACACTTGACAACCAGGATTGTGTTTTTAAAATCCCAAATATTTCATGGCTCTCATGCACCCAAGTGAAGGGTACACATAGTTGTCAAGTTGTTCGGGTTTGTGGTGGAAACGTTGAAAAATGTTGTGGCGTCTATTCACCCCCCTCTAGCCGCCTAGCTCGGGTTTTCACAAACAAAAGCAAGCAAGCCTGCAAGGATTAATTAGTCCACAAAGGCAGGCGGCTAGTCCCAAATCCTCCCCAACTCAAGAAGAATTCAACAAAAACAACAACAATCAAGCAAAAGTGGAAATAACACACCCACTCGCTTAACCAGCAAACAACAACAAAAGGTGGAGGAGGAGATAGCTGCCAGCCATCCTCGTCAAAAGTCAAGGCACAATTTTTCACTCCAAAACCTCAAACCCTCATCCAATTTCAGCTACACCTAAATCTCTAGGTTCGATGAGTCTATGTACTTGGGGCATGATTATGTTGCGAAGGTCATTCACCACAATGAAAAGCTCAGTATGATTTCTCACGGTCTTTCAAGAAATTTTGCTGAAGCATGTTGTTCTCTTTTAAAACACGATCACAAAAGGGAGCAAAGTTGTTAAGTTATGATCGTCATGGTCTTGCGACAACGAATAATGGCTAAGATCTCGGACAGGCTTTTTCAAGACTAAACAAATAGTTAGTGTTTTATGAAAAGCCAATATTTTAATTTTAAAAAAAACAGCACGTTGCCCCTTTTCATTTTGCTCTTGCTACAGTTATGCCTTTTTTTTTTACAATGCCTATTATCCCAGGTTTTATGCTTGTTGGCATTTGTGGTGTTGAAGTTGAGCAAACAGGTACCACGTATAAGGACTCCGGTATCAACTTTGTGATGGTATATTCCGCAAGGTTTCATTATTGCTAACAGATTTTCTAGCACTTCACCAACACGTCGACGGCTTTTCAGATGTGAACAAATCGTGTGGTGATGTAGCTCACCAAGAATTTTCGGTGTTTCGAAACTACAACAGCGCATCAATTATTAGGGAGCACTCTGTGTGGTTCGTGTGAAGCTGTGAAACCCTTCAACTTGGTTGGATGGCACCGCTGCAGTTAGGTGGTCACGATCAGTTGATAACTTTTTTAGGTTTCGACATGGTATTTTCGTTGCAACTAGAGGAAGAACAATTTATTGCATGGAAGCACATGTGGTTCGTGTGAAGTTGTGAAACCCTTCAACTTGGTCGGCTGGCACCGCTGCAGTTAGGTGGTCGCGATCAGTCGATAACTTTTTTAGGTTTCGACATGGTATTTTCGTTGCAACCGGAGGAATAACAACTTATAGCATGAAGCACATGCGATTCGTGTTAAGTTGTGAAACCCTTCAACTTGATCAACTGGCACCGCTGTAGTTAGGTGGTCACAATCAGTTGATAACTTTTTTAGGTTTCGACATGGTATTTTCGTTGCAACTGGAGGAAGAACAACTTATAGCATGGAAGCACATGTGCATAAAGTTGCTCTTAATATTACCATGTGATGTCCCTAGGCGACGGCGGCAGAATATTTTCAACTCTCAATTGCGGCATGGTTTTCCGCTGTAAAACAAAAACATGACCAGTAAAACAAAACTCGTGGAAGGCATGGAATCAATCCAAGCAAAGAAGGTTTAATTGATGGAGACCCTCCCTCAAAAAAAATATGGAGACCCCATGCACGTGCAGCACCATCACATACAAAGCCATATATAAGTATGGAAATATTTCTTTGGGAGCACAAGGTAATGCACGTCCTTTTACATATATCAAAAAAAAACTTTATTGCAGGAAATAAAAAAAGATGGCTACAATGAGCTTTCACAGTTTGACATCAGAAGACCTAAGGTTTGAGACCGTGTTACAAGGAGTTTTAGAAATAAAAGAAGCTTCACGGAAAGGCTTGGACTTCCTAATTTCTTTCTCCTCGTCTTCATGAGCCAGGTGCGCATTCAAAGAACGACAGTTTGAAAGTAACTTTTCTATCCTTTTCTGAAACTCTTTAAAGTATAAATCATGGGTTTCGAGTTCTTCTACGGCTTCATCAACACAGCTTTGGTATTTTTCCTTCATCTTGCATGCTTCGTCCATTGTCTTTTGGAGAGCCCTGATTTGTTCCTCGCAATTATCAATTGTGATCTTATAACCAGATACTTCGGAGTTGAACTTCTCTACTCACGCCGCTATGGGGGGCTCATTTCCTCTTCTATGAGACGGAGCTGTTCAGTCATGTATGGGCAAACCTTTTCTAATTTTTCAAGGATTGGGCGCGCTTCTTCGTCAAATCGCGCTGATAAATCATCTTCAAAGGTGTCTGTTCCTTCCAAGCGCATTATCAAGGATTTCATGTTATCCAAGAGTTCATCCAAGTCAGAAGGGTATGAATCCTTGTATTCTGTTTCCAACGCTCAATGACATCTGCAAGGAACTCAACGAGAATAGATATTTTAGCCGGTGGTTCTTCCTTTAAAAGGTTTTGTAGGTCGGCTAAATCTCCATGCACTAATTGTGCACGCCGACGATCGACATGGGTCGTTCACTGGCAGTTCAAGTTTGAAAGGCCTTTCAGACAAGCCTTCTTCTACTGGAATTCTGATATTTTCTATGAACCCGTCCACCGTCAGCTCCCGAATGTATTTGGAGCTGGTAATATTGAATGTGATAGCGCGCGAAGGCAACATGGAGACATGGAAACCTTTTCCCAAGTCCACGCCTGCAAATAAAAATGAGCACGTGTGACACGGACGAAGATTAAAGCATGACTGTTTCATAAAAATAAGATAGTATTAATAGTGACAGGTAGAAGCTCGTCCTTGCTTTGAGTTGGTCTTCTCGGTTGCACCGGCATCCTGACTGCGGGACTTGCGCTTCCGTTGTAACATCCCAATTTTGGGATTAATGCAAAATTTGCTTGATATTGTTTTACATTTTTCCCAATGATCCATTAAATTGCCATTGTCAGTATAACACAAAAATGTGATTCCTATCAACTACTAGGTGGTCGAAGGTGAAATCACACACTCTCAATCATCTTACAACGCTCTTACAAGTGTTCTTACCAACGTTTCAGGAGGTACAACCGATGGCGGGTTTGTGATACCAAACTAGTGTGATCGAAGTGATTGCAAGTTCGAACCAATACTGATAAGAAGTATGTGGAGTTTGGATAGGCAATATTTAGTAGCAAGAAATATATAATCATCAAAATCAGATTAACAAAGCTGAATAAATATCTAAAGTACTTGTTAAAGTTGCTGGCCTAAACTCGTTCTTAGAACTAGTTCAATCAAGCGAAATGAATAACGCAATACTTTGGATACAAAAGGATGAAAGCAATTCTGATTTCTTTCTTTTCTTTGCTTTTCTTTTCTTTTCTTTTTTTATCTTTATGTGGTTTCTTTTTATGCACTAGCCATTTTTCACTTTTTTTTCAAATATCAAGATTGCCACACAGTATGAATTACAAATCAAGATTATAAAAATTATGCATATACACTAACTACTCCTCATTGCGCAATAAACAAATCAGCATAAACTACTCGTGCTTTTTCGTGTTTTCAATGGCCTTAAACGCAAAAACTCACAACAACAAAGTTGTAGATCTTTTATTGCTAATCAATTTTCATATATGGAAGACCCAATTGGAATAATCCAAGTAGACTATATGGGCCCCGCAATACAGACCGTTCAAAATAGTCCAGACACATACAGAATCACTTCCTAAACGATTTTGGATCTGAAGATGGCGTTTCTGGAACTCGGTGCAATGGAAAAAGTTGTAGATCTTTTCCGTTCTACAATTTAGGCTCTGAGTTTGTCCAATTTGGAGTTCGGATAAAGGAGATAATGGCAAAATACCGAACTGGACAAATTGGTAACCGATTTGGACACAGCAGCGATGACGACGTGATGGCGTTAGACTCGACGTTAAGATGTAAGACTCAAATTAAGCCAAGAACTTATTCTAAACCAGCAACAAGACTATGACCATGGACACAAATTCAAGAAGGCCAAATGAAAACGAAAATTGCGAAGGCACAAAGTGTCTTGGACGATGGACGAGATGACGAACTCAAATCTTTTTTGTGGGGGAATTTTCTGGACTATAGGTAATGGATGAAAAACAAACGAGATGAGATATAAAGATATCTGACAGGCAATCGAGGCTCTGATACCACTTGATGGGGAATGGGGTCCTGATCTTCAGACAGATAGGATAAAATCGATTGATGGAGAACTCGACGTTGGCGATGCGGCTTCCAATCAGAATAGATCTAAGCATACAATCACTACACCACTGTCTCCGTTCGTTATAGACCACGCCAAGACGCGGTTGACCTCAACACTAAGGTTGATTACTACAAGCGAATCGAGAACACAAGCAAGAACGTGGTAGATGCAATCTCAAATTACAGATTACCGATTAAGCACACAAGTTGGTGTTTCGCAAACCGGTAAACGGCGAAGCTGCAACGGCAGAACAATCTAAGCAAAACACAACTCTAAACTAGCGATAGCTACTCAATTTATAGCGACGGCTAGGATTTGGTACGCAGCCTTAGGAGTACATGGGCCATGGGCCTAAAATGCAGCGTCACAGTGCCCGGCAGATTCTGGTCACAATTTTGTTTCAATGGTTCCTATTGATCTGTAAGGAATTTGGACGTGGGACCAGATCCGTTGGAAAGATCTCATCAAGAGCTTGTCCGTGCATACCAAAAAGTGCAAACTAGAGTTCATATGAGACCGGGGCATCCGTTTTAAGTTGACTCCGCAGAATAGCCGAACTAAAATCGTGTACAAACTAGGCTCTTTCATTGGCCGGCCTTGCAACGACATGGCTTGTGGGACCAAAGGGCATCAATGTGATGGAGATGCGCCTTTTTTGAATACGTCTTGAACTTGGGGAGGTGGCCACGGTGGAGGCCGAACTGCTGATGGCGTTCACGCAATATCAGCATGATGAGCTTGCCGGCTATGCACGCAACCTGGCCATGGTGCGGGTCGATGATGCCACATAGTTGATGATGACACTATAGTTAATATAGATGATGTTGAGGATGCTGTGAATTGTTGCCAACTTGTCATAGATGTCATGAAAGAAGTTACACCAATCCATGTTGGCAAAATGATCGAGGTAACACTCGGCGACGACCATGCTAAGGAAGATGTCGATGAAAATCTTGATGACCACCATATTGACATAGTGTTGGTCATACCTATGTTGGACATGGTCACATCATTAGCTGAGGCAAGGTCGTCTCATTCCTCACATGGCAGCTGGAGCAATGCTCGTAGCTCTCGGGAGGTACGGCTAGAGCAACAGTTGAGCTAGCAACAGGACTATCTGATGTACGTGATGTAATATCTGACATATCAGTGAGAGCACTTCTTAGTAATTAAAATTTCTCTATATTAAATGCCTCTCTTGCAATTGGATGACAATTTAGGATGAAAATTGCATTATTTGCCTCCCTACCTCGATAATTGGAGAAGATAGTTCAATCTGGCTTAAATTTGTGTGAAGTAGCTCATTTGTCTTTATTATATGCTCTTGTGCATTGGATGTCAATTTAATACCAAGATTTCATTATTAGGCCAGGTAGCTCAATAATCAGAGAAGATAAGTGCATATGGTCCAAATTTGTGTGAATTAGCTCATTTGTCGCTATTAAATGCCTGTGTTGCATTGGATGTCAATTTAGTACCAAAGTTGCATTGTTAAGTTAGGTAGCTCGATAATTGGAGAAGAAAAGTTTGTGTGAATTACCTTATTTGTCGCTATTAAATTCTTGTCTTGCATTCGATACCAATTTAGGAATAAAATAGCATTATTTTCCTCCCTAGCTTGATAATTGGATAATGCAAGTACATATATTTAAAAATTATATAAATTAGCTAAAAATTAATACATATTCCATGTTCATTTTACTATTGGCAATGTTCTACTCTCAGTTTGGGCCAAATATTCAATTGCATGCGTTTCGGTCTCCGCCTCCTCCGCTTGGCCTTTTATTCCAAGAGACACAACAGGTAATAAATTTACACCTTCCTAATACAATTTACTAACTTCATTCTATGTGCGCTCTCACAAATCCTATCTTCAATTGATTAGGGCTTTGCGACACCACCTCCACCTTCTCAAGGTGGGCCTAGAGGCAACAACGACGCTTCTTCTTCGGATAGGGCTTCGGTTAACCGGTTCATCAACTTGGGAGGAGGCGATGTGGCAGGTAGCGGTCATGGCTCCCACTCACTTGGGAGTTAGGAGCTCCATTGTGTACCTTGTTGGATAACTTAATGATGCGCAATATTATGTCCATGTAGAACTTGAGTTGGATGACTTGATGTTGAACTTGTGCATTGCGGTCATGTGATGTTGTATGGTCTTAATTATGTATTATTTGTATCTATGTGCTCTTATATATCTTCTATTGGATGATTATGTGATGTTGGATACAAGTTTGCGATGGTATTAATATCTGTTAATTTTCTGTGATTTAATTTCTATGAATAATACAACACCTTGTTTTTTATAAAAAAATATAAGCCGACGAAATTAATTGCCACGTCAGCCAAAGGCGACACCTCCACTACTTTCATTTTGGCTGGCGTGGCCGATAATTTCGTTGGCTACCACGTCAGCCATAGGTGACACCTCCACTGCTTTCATTTTGGCTGACGCGGCCGGTAATTTCGTCGACTACCACGTCAGCCTAGCCCGACACCTCCACCGATTTCATTTTTGGCTGACGTGGCAGATAATTTCATTGGCTAAATGAGTGTCGGTGTCGCAAGCTATCGGGTTTTTATTCCGTCGGCCTACAAAACCAACTAAAATAAAGTAATTTTATTGGCAACCGATGAAAAGGTGTTTATTATCGTCTAGCACATTTCGTCGGGTTAATATCGTCGGCAAACCGACGAAATTATGTTAATTTCGTCGATGTGACCCCTATTTTCGTTGGTTTCTGGCACGACGAAGTTAAGACGGATTCCTGTAGTGCACCTATGTATGGTTAATAACGGTCTTAGTTTTTGACCAGTCACCCTTTATGTATGTTCATCCATCACCTTTTAAACTCCTAGAGGCTCTCATTGGTAACCAAAGTCTTAGATACGTGATAGGCAGACATATCATCCGTCTCCTATGTATTTTCGGTAATGGTTTTTTAGTTTGGAACAGTCACCTATGTATAGCGAAAGTTTTAGTGTTTGACCGTCACCTTTGTGGTATAGGGTGTGTTTGTTTCAGCGTTCGCCCGCATTGCGTCGCGTCGCGTTCGCGTGGTTTGAACGCGCGGCGTGCTCGCGCTCGCGCAGCCGAAACAAACAAGGCCATATTCACCCGCCACCTTTTAGACTTTTAGAGGCACCCATTCATAACCTGTTCCCCTAGCTACATCGTGGTGCAAAAACCAGTATTTGGCAACTTACATCACAACATTAAAACAACAGGATCATCTATCTATCACAGAATGCATTAACATCCATATACATCATAGAATATATTCACAAGTTACAAAAATCCATTTATCGCAAATTTACAAAAATCCCATTGCATCACAGAATCACAAGTTGCAATCAAGAAATACATTGCAATCAAATAACAAATTGCATTCATGTTTTATGGTGGTACTTGCCTGAAGGGTTGATGGCTTTAGACATCAAGTAGTCAGCGATACGTTGTTGAATCCTCAAGAATGCAGCGTTAATCGACGGGTGATTCAAATAATCTTGTGTAAACTGTTTGTAACCATTTTCATGTTAACTTTGAAGAAAAATTATTACTATATACGTATGTTTCTATAATATAACTATATATGTCTTCAACTTAACTTGGCGTGTTTAAATTTGCAAAAGCGTTACCCAATGATTGTTGGGCACACTGTGGATTAAAAAATTATTGTTACATCCTTCCAGAAAGAATGCAACTTAGAGCATTTGGTATATTTTTTGGTAACATTTACCTTAAAATGACATTTTTGTGTCATTTTGCGGGGAGATATCGGATTGTACAAAGGGTTGATTTCTTGAAGGTATTGAACAAATTACGTGCAAGAAGAGAGATGGATTAGGCAACATTTAAATGTTTCAAAAGTTGAATATGCAAACTAAGTTTGATAGAACTTACGCGTCGAGGACTCCTTTTACAACGGTGTAATCACAGTCTCCAAGTTTGCCTTTGAGCCTATCTTCATGAGTCTATATACCACACCGTACTCCACTTGGGGCCTATGACCAGAATAATCTAATGTCCATCGGGATTGTAGGCGCCCATCAAGAAATCCCTTTCTTTATAGTGGACCAAGACCTTTAACACATAGTTCACAATATATTCCTAGTCATGTTCGATTAGCATGGATTTAGTGGACTCTGGATCAATAAATCCGACGGGCAATTTCTTTTTTTTGTGCTTCTTTAATCAATTGCCTATAGATAATAAGAAAATATTAAGATTGAGGAATTAGTGGTATTAATTTATGAATGTCTAGTTTCAAGTGACTTACTATGTGACACACCGTGACAATGAGATATCCATGGCATCAAGGTTGACGAGGTCACATAAATCGTTAAAGCCCACAATGAAGTGGCCATAACTAGTCAAAAAGTGATGTCCTTTGTACTGCATGAGCATGGAGCTAGCCTTAATGTCTCTATAAGCCTACATGTAGTAATTATGTTGGTTGACACATGCTTATCATGCCTTTGTTGGCTCATCGGTTATCACCAAAGGTTTGCCCTTTTGGTATTTTTTTGCTGGAACTAGTCCAGTATTTACCAACGTCCATGGTCTTCTTAGTGACGGGCTCCTTTCCCTTCAGCTACTTCGTCGTGGCTTATTAAAGGCCTTCTTCTTCTTGGGTCCCTTTTCCTTCTTTTTTGGCCCACTGTAGTAGACGGAATTGGCTATACAAGTGAGGTTACCGGATGCAAAGGAGAGGGTGAAACTTTCTTCTCTTGAGCAGAAGGAAGTGAGGTTTTCTTCTCTAGAGGAGGAGAAGACAGTGAAGATATCTTCTCTGTGGAGCAGAAGGCAGTGAGGTTTTCTTATCTAGATGAGGATAAGTTAGTGAAGCTATCTTCTCTGCAGGAGGAGAAGACAATGAGGTTGTCTTCTCCATAGGAGGAGAAGGCAGTGAGAGGCGAGGAGGCAGTGCACTTGAAGTTCTTGCAGACCAAGATTCATCGAACACCACAATGTTGACCCTCTTCCACTGGATCCTGTGGTTGAGAACTCGGCCCAGAGGATCTCATCACTAGGGGCGGGTTCCAACTCGACATTGATGGCACTGGGATATAGAATGTCCACCCTAACCACAACATAGCCATCATACACCTGCATTGTATGTAGTACATGCTGATCTGGAAGCACCAGGCTCCTTGCAACCTCAACTTGATACCCACAAGGCCTGATTACACGCCTAACCCCGTAGGTTGTAGGACTTGTTACATGGTCGAATGTATCTTTCTCAAGCATCTGGACCAATGGCTATTCAACTTCCTTAAAGACACAACTATTATTCCATGCAGTTGCAGGGTTAGCTGCAGATGGAATGGGAATTTGTATTCCTTACTTTGCAAGCATATGCATGATGTTTGCATAAACTTTTTGGGTGATGTCCTATGTTAATGCATCAATGTCCACTTCGCCCGACCTCTTTCCCTTTTTATACGTTCCGATGCCATCAAAAAATTCATATTTCTAGCCCTATAAACTGGATATACCTTACACTACACCTCGGTACTCCATATTTCCAGCGCCGCTGATAAAAGGTCATTTTCCCTAACCTCGGAGAAACTACCTTTGCCAGCTTTAGTTGCCTTGTCTCTAACTTTCTCAGCAACAAACTGGGTCTCTCTGATCTTGAAAGTGATTTTGCCGCTTTCGAACACATCACCTCTTGCACGCCAATATGACTACACTCGTCCCGTGAATTGCAATAAACGATTCTCATGTCCTTCTTCGGTAAATTTTGCATCCACTTTCCCCCCATGGTCGTGCTTGTTCCTGGCCTAAAGCTACTTCTTGTCTTGACTCTCCTTTTTAAACTCTTTAGAGATCTTCATCTTTGCTAATGCTTCCCAATCTTCCTTTGTCAAGTGCTTGTAGCTCTCGCAGGGATCCAACTCTTTAGCCAAGTACTGATTCTATGTCGTTTCGCTATCGCTTTTGTTGTTGCCTTGAACATGACATTCCTCGAACGGTCGCTCATCTTTTCAGGGTACTCCATGTCTCCACGTACAACTCCCTCTTGACTTCGTTATTGAGAGAATTGAAGTTGGTCGTTATTGGCACCCTCTCCCAAGCAATAAGCCCTATGATCCTTCGGAATCTCTTCAAGGCCTTTTCATCAGTAGGCACATCATCTGCATCCATTCCCGTGATTGTCATGTTATCTGTCGTCCACTTTGTTTGTGTCCTTGGATTTTGAGCTCGTGTAGCACTAACAACTTTTGTTGTTGTTGGAGAGTGCGTTGGAGAGTGAGCTGGGGTGCCATCATGTAGGTTTTAGGATCCAATAAAAGAAGCAATGGGTTCCATCAGCAACAAAATGTCGTAACCAAATATAGATTCAGTTATGGATTCATTTACAAAAATATATAAGCAAATTAATTCCAAATTAAAATAACAAAGAAATTGTATTGACATAAAAATAGTCCTAAATATGAGTTCTATATTTTGAACAGAGAAAATTTCACCATTAGTTCCCAAACTTGTCCCGTCTTTGCACATAAATCTGTAAGTATCGAAACCTCTTATTTAGGCCTCCAAACTTACGAAATCGTTACAAGCAGGTCCATAGGCTAGTTTTTTAGGTTGTTTTGATGATGTGGACTGCCATGTCAGCACCTACGTGACATTTTTTCGTTCATACTTTTAATGTGAGACCTACTTGTCGTCTCTCCCCCTCTCACCTCTCTACCTCTCTCCATATTAAAAGTAAGAAAAAAAATAAAACAAAAAGATAAGAAAGAAAAAGAAAAATGCCACGTAGGCACTGACATGACAGTCCACATCACCAAAACAGCCTAAAACTGTCTATGGACCTGATTGCAACGGCTTCGCAAGTTTGGTTACCTAAATAAGCGGTTTCGAAGCTTACG
Organism: Raddia distichophylla; assembly: GCA_005191435.1. Taxonomy (NCBI): domain Eukaryota; kingdom Viridiplantae; phylum Streptophyta; class Magnoliopsida; order Poales; family Poaceae; genus Raddia; species Raddia distichophylla. The sequence goes on from SPJY01005689.1 coordinate 1,225,205, forward strand.
GATTTATGTGCACAGGCGGGACAAGTTTGGGGACTAATGGTGCAATTTTCTCTTTTGATTATTATAAATAGTAATAGTGCCATTTTTTAGCATCCTAAACATGATCTTTACCAAAAATAGGAGAAATAATTGAAATGCAACTGAGAGGATTGAAATGCAGCAACATCCATATATGTGTTGCCAATATGGCTAGATCATAAAGATTAAACTTGCAAGTGCAGCAACATCGATAGTTTCAGTTACAGATTCATTACAAGAATATATAAGCAAATTAGTTCCGAATTTCAATAACAAAGAAAATAGATTGACATGAAAATAGCTCTACACATAAGTTCTATAGAGAAAGAAACATATATGTGGTCAATTGGCTAGATCATAAAGATTGAAGTAAGTGCAGCAACATCCATAAGAATAGAAATTACCAGATAGGAATGGCTCAATTCCTATAGGTTGGAACTTGGAGGAAGAAGAGCGACTGTCGTAGGGCTAAGGGTTAGGGCACGTCTAGATGGTGGGGGGTCGACAGATAAAGGCTCGAGAAGTCGAGGTAGGGCATGTCGAAGAGGGCGGTGACCACTGGACCTAACGACGAGAAGGAGACACGATAGCACTGAGGAGGGCCGACGGAGAGGAGGAAGGAGGCCCACGACGTTGAGGTGACACGGTGGCGAGGAGGAGGAGATGCATGCTGAGGTGAGAGTGGCTCTGAGGCAGGGTTTCAAAAACCGCCGGTTAACCGCGGCTAACCGCGCCTCCGCGGGGGCCCGGCTCGGTAAACCGGCGGTTTAGGGTTTAGGGGTTTGGTTAAAATTCGTTTAAAAAAATTTTGAATGTAAAATATACATAAAATTCCTAAAAATACTATTAATCATTCTAAGCATTTTGGCTTAAATAAAATTTAAAAATTCAAATTTTTAATGTGTATTTTAATGAATTTTAGTCATTTTCATTGATTTTGAAATTTTTTTCGTCGCAAACCACGGTTAACCGCGAGAAACCGCCGGTTAACCGCCAAAAACCGCGGCTAACCGCGATCAAAACCGGGAAGCCGTGGTTTTGAATTTAGGGCAAAAACCGTACGGAACCGCCGGTAAACCGCGGTTAACCGGCTCCGTGCCACTCACGGTTTGGAGAAGCACCACAGTTTTGTTGTCCCTGCTCTGAGGACTTGTGTTTTAGAAATGAGCAACACGCAAAGTGCTTGTTGTACACATAGGGTAAAGTAAAAGGTGTCGGGTTAGAGCATGAGCAGCAGACCCCCTATGAAGGGCATGCATCACGCAGCTGCCCGCCCGACTCCTTTGCTTTGTTTCCCGCCTGCACTGTTGTATGCCTGCAGTTTGAATTTGCATCGCTACAGTGTTTTGACGGCCGGGTTGATGTAGGGTGAGCTGGGGATGTTTATAGGTGTTAACTGTCACCTATGACTTATGACCAGTTATAGGTGATGGGACTGTTTAATGATTCTCTCTTTTGTAAAGCTGCGGACTATTGACAAAGCTCTGGAGGCTAAGTATTGCCTGTAAGAGATCTAGTTTCCTTCAAGCCACAGTGCCGATGAAGGCATCGTTCACATGGACAAGCATATTCTATGGGAGAGATTGCTTGGAATAATTTGGATGCTGGAGGAACTTTGCACCGATGTGTCTACAAATTATTTGAGTAGTTTTTTTTAGGGGATATTTGAGTAGCTGTGAGAGATGTTTTATCAGTGAATGAGAAGGGAAGCGGCTTTGTCTAGCTAAAAAAAACTTCAAAAACAGGAGAAGAAAAATTAGCAAATGATATGGTGTTCGTAGCATTGATAATAGTGCAATTAAATTTTATTTAAACTAACGAGGGGGCTAATTTTACTTAATCCTCAAATAAATATACATTTTTGCATAAAAGAATAAAAGTAAAAATAAAAAATATATTATTCCAAAACTAGTATATCTTTTTGGGCGCGACTTGGGGTCGGATGTCCGACCAAAAAAATTTGGATCGGACACCGGCCCAACTCACCTCACGCAGCACAAAACGTCAAACCTGCATGCATGCACAAAACGCGCACACCAGGAAGCTAGCTCTCTCCCTCCAACCTGCATGCATGCAAGATGACATCAGTGAAGATTCCTCCTTTTCGTTTTTCTTTAAACAGCTATTACTTTTGACTGGTAGCTCCAATCGACAAACCGTTTTCACCAACGTGTTTCTGACATTTTTACGAACAAAACAAGATCCATGTTGCTATATAAAAATTTCTTGGAACAATTTGCATATACTATGGAACAATTATTTTGGCCTGTTGGAACAATACGTCTAATCTGATGGAACGTTTTGGTATTTGGTATGCTGGAACAAATGTACTAAAGCCATTTGGAACAAACATACGTCTAGTCTGATGGAACAAACTAGTACACCTTAAAATTTTCTGTTCATATAAAAAAAAATCTGAAATCAATTGACTACTGGAACATATGTATGGAACAATATGTTAACATGTTGAAAAAAAAAAATTTGACTACTAGAACAGAAATGTGAGCTTACTGGAACAAGTATGCTGACATGTTGGACCACGAAAAGTAGGCTATTGGAACAGAAATGTTGGATTGTCGGAACAATTAAAATATCCTATTGGAACAGTACGTCTAATCTAATGGAACATTTGGGGACAAAAAACACACACTGCTGGAAAAAAAGACCCAACGTGTTCCTCGTATTTTTACGAACAAAACAAGACCCATGTTGCTATATAAATTTTATTGGAACAATTTAGGTATACTAATGGAACAATTAATTTAATCTATTTGAACAATACGTCTAGTCTGGCGGAACAACTTGATATTTGGTGTACTGGAACAATAGGCTAAATCCAATTAGAACAATGTAATTGGTCTAATGGAACAACTAGCATATCTATTAGAACAATGTATTTGGCCTGCTGGAACAATAATAGAAATGCCTACTGGAACAACAAGGATGGCCTACTGAAACAATATTTTTTGCTTGATGGAACGACAACGTTTGTCTACTGGAATAATAAAAGTTGCCTACTGGAACGATAAGGTTTGCCCTACTGGAACAGTTGAACTTTACCTACTGGAACAATAACTTTTGCCTTCTGAAACAATAACTTTTGCCTTATGGAACAAATAAGGTTTTGTCTACTGGAACAATAAAGTTTGCCTACTAGAACAATAAAGTTTGTCTACTGAAACAATAAGGTTTGCTCTACTGGAACAGTTGAACTTTGCCTACTGGAACAACAACTTTTGTCTTCTGAAACAATAACTTTTGCCTTCTGGAACAGTAACTTTTGCCTTTTGGAACAAATAAGGTTTTGCCTACTGGAACAATAAATTTTGCCTTCTGGAACAATAAATTTGCCTTCTGAAACAATAACGTTTGCCTTCTAGAACAAATAAAGGTTTGACTACCGGAACAATAAAGTTTGCCTACTGAAACAATAAAGTTTGCCTACTGGAACAATAAAGTTTGTCCTACTGGATTAGTTGAGCTTTGCCTACTGAAACAATAACTTTGCCTTCTGGAAAATAACTTTTGCCTTCTGAAACAATAACTTTTGCCTTCTGAAACAAATAAGATTTTGCCTACTGAAACATTAACTTTTGCCTTCCGAAACAAATAAGATTTGCCTACTGGATCAATAAAATTTACCTATTGAAACAGAAAAATGTTAGATTGTATGGAACAATATGTTGACATATTGGAACAAAAATTTTTGACCACTGGAACAGAAATGTTAGTTTACTGGAACAAATATGTTGACATGTTGGACCAAGAAAAGTAGGCTATTGGAACAGAAATGTTGGCTTGTTGGAACAATTAAAATATCCTATTGAAACAGTACGTCTAATCTGATGGAACATTTGTAAACAAAAACACACACTGCTGAAACAAAAATAATAATGATGGAACAACAGGTTATACATGTGGAACAAGAAACACACATTGCTGGACAAAAAAATGATAGAACAACATGTTATATGTGTGGAACAAAAAACACACACTGCTGGAACACAAAAAAATAATGATGAAACAACAGGTTATACATGTGGGACAAAAAATACACACTAATGAAACAAAAAAAATAAATGATGGAACAGCTTGTTATATGGGTGGAACAAAAACACACACTGCAGGGAACAAAAAAAAGATGGAACAACAGGTTATACATGTGGGACAAAACACACACTGCTAGAACAAAAAAATAAATGATGGAACAACATGTTACACATGTGGAACAAAAACACACACTACTGGAACAGAAAAAATACTAGTGGAATAAAAAAATGGGAACAATTATATTTGCTTTGTGGAACAATTATATTTGTCTGTGGGATCAATTATATTTGCCTCGTGAAACAATTAAATTTGCATGCACTCAGGAACCTATATTTGTCTTTGGGAACGATTTTATTTGTTTCGTGAAACAATTATATTTGTCTGTGGGAACAATTGTATTTGCCCCTTACTGGAACAATTGAACTTTGCCTACTGGAACAATAACTTTTGCCTGCGGGAACGATAACTTTTGCTTTCTGGAACAATTGTATCAATAAAAAAGAAAAATTTTTAAAAAAGAAAAAAAGTATTTAAAATGGGTTCATTAGAAATTTAGATGAATTATAAAATTCGTACCGCATAATTTGGATTTCAAAGGAAAAGGATACAAAATCGAGAAACGAATAAAATAACATAATTATGAACACACAGTTGCTAGCTAGTTCTGCACGCGTGAAGCAACCTGAAGTTGGGCAAGTCCAGCATGAAGTCAAACGAGCGCGCGGGACGTCATGGGCTGGGCCGCAGCGTCCGCCCCGTCCGGACGTTCAAACGCAAGCATTTTCGTATCTTTTTTTAGTAGAATTAGATTTTATAGTTTATATTAGAGAAGGAGACTTGAAGATAACTAGATAAGTTTTCTAATATTTAAAATTAGTTTATCGTTTCGTGCTACTAGCAGCCAAAGCAATTAGCGAAGGTAATTAGAATAGCCTAAACACGATCAAAGTCGCCAGAATCAGTATCTTGGTGACGTGTTGGCGAGAGTGCTTCTGCAGCGATAGCTCTCGGCGAGTCTCGGTCTGCGTTGCGTTGACGGCTAGCTTTGCCGAGTGTGTTCGGAAGACTGATTATTTATAAAGAAGTGTTTGATGGCTGCACCTCAGTGTAAGTAACGGCGCATGTGCTATGTGGACACTAGTTGTCAAAGCGCGCTTGCGCGCGCTAGACTGTTTTTTCTAAAACAATCGAGAGTACTAAATGAAGAAAAGATATGAAGGATTCAAATTTTTTATGTGTCTTTTGTCGATGTGTAATAACACAAATACATGAACGAATATACATCAAGCCATCCAAAAGAAAAAAAATCAAAACAATAGACTGAAAAAACAGTGCACATTTTATGCTCTTGTGTCACCTTATCTAAACATGGGTAACGCAAACCTATTTGTTGTCGGAAGCTGGCTCAAGACTGGCTCATCTTCAAAAAAACAATCCAAACACCCAGCTGATACACCATCACATATATATTGTATTTTTGCAAGAATATACAAAAAGGACAAGCAAAATCAGCTAAACTCCCAAGAAGATTAAAATCCTCTTTCAAATTGCATTGTGCAAATTAATATAATCAGAATAACACTTACTCTACAGGCGCAATAGCACGAGGATAAACTGGAAGAACCAGTGAAACTAAAACTAAATCACAAGGATACACACACCTTGCTCAATCGGGTAAGCCATAGTGTAGAATAACCTAAAACAGGGACATACAAAAGAACTTAGCAAAAAAGAGATAACTACAAAATTAAAATTGACAAATAGACTTTGCATTCAACGTAATGTTTGTCCAGTGTATAAGCAACCTCTGCTGCCAATCTTACTACTTACAGATAGATAAATAATGTGAATTCCAACTCTCAATATCATTCCTTCGATGCCAACTATTCATCAAGTAAATAATAGAACCTACAAATAAAATAGAAGCAAATCGCAGCACAAAGATTTTTAGGAACAAACAAACCTTACTCATACATTTGAGAAAGTGGAAAATAATCTACGACCATATAGCGTAGCAATACGCAATGGTCATTTTTTAAAAAGAAACTAGATCAATCTAACCATATATCAATGTGGGTCTGTTATGCTAATTATGAGGTAATGTGTTGATGGGCACATATAGAGCTTTCTTTTGGTTTTCCAAAAATCAAATCATGGTTTAAGCAAACTCAAAGAGATCTTGGAAAATATTTCTCTTTACCAAAAGACAACAAATTCGTTGTAACTCGAGTATTTATCCATGCTAGGTTGTACATAGACCAAAATAGAAGTAGATCAATTAAGTTTAGTAATAATTACAAGTGTGCCAGTAAACTAAACCAAACCCATATAAAAGATATATACATGATCCTACATGGAATAAATTTTTAGGTCAATATAAGCACACATATAAGATAAAATCATATCCTTTAGTATGAGTTATTTATAGGGTAAAAAGCATACATGCCACTACAGAGTCACCTTTGTACGAATATGCCACCACAGAGTCTTTAATATCACAGACGTCATTATAAACAGAAGAAATGTGCATAGATGCCATTATGGAGGGTATTGGGGATATATGAGCTGAAAATACAATCCAAAATACGGTTAAATACGATCTGACGAGCGGGGCCCACATGTCATCCCCTCTAACCTTCTTCCCCCACCTCCAGCCATTCTCCTCTTCTCTCTCTCCTCTCTCTCCCCACTGCATACATACTGACACGTGGGGCCCACATGTCAGCCTCTCCACTTCATCTACTTCCTCCTCCCAACTCTCACTCTCTCTCTCTCCTCTCTCTACCCGAGGTGGTGCTGCTGGGTGCGCGGGGAGCTAGGGAGCTGCGGCGGCGCGACGCCTTCCCTCACCTCCCCTCTACCTTCCCTAGCCATCCCCTGCCTGTGCCGCCGGCGGTGAGCATCCACTGTCCTGTGCCCCCTTGGCCACCGCCACCCCGCACGTCACGCCGCTGCCTCGCACACTCTCGAGCCGAGCCGCTGCCACTATCGCGTTCCCCGCCCCGCTGCACACCTCCTCGACCCCGCCGTCGTGCCGATTGCGCCGCCGCCATGCCCGCCACCGTGCACCTTCCGCCACCGCCGCCATAGCTCGCTGCCACGCCGCTACGGGCCGCTGCAAGCTGCGCCGTAGCCGCCTCGCTGCCACGCCGTTACGGGGCGCCGCAAGCCACGCTGCAGCCGCCACTAGGACCGCCGCGCCGCCCTCTAGCTCCGCCGCCCCTTCCCCCTGGCGGGAGCGCTGTCGTCCGCAGGGAATCGCCGCCGCCATGCCGCCATAGCTCGCCGTCACCGGAGAGAGGCCGCGGCCGCCTTGTTTCCCTCATCGAGGCCGCCGACAGAGAGAGAGGCTGGAGAGTGGAGACAGGAGCAGGGAGAGAGAGAGAGAGAGAGAGAGAGAGAGAGAAGGGGAATGGCTGGAGGAGGAAGAAGAGGGGAGGGGATGACATGTGGGTTCGTTCGCCAGACTGTATTAAACCGTATTTTGGATTGTATTTTCAGCTCATATATCCCAAAACTCTCGAAAATGGTATCAATGCACAAAAGTTCACTCTATAATGGCGTCTTCGATATTAGACACTCGGCGGTGGCATTTCTGATCAAAGACGACTTTGGAGTGGCATGTCTGCTTTTAACCCTTTATATACATAGGTCAGCAATGAAAGATACGGGAGCCTTTGAAAGATGCGTATTAATGACGGCTTTTTTATGATCCGTCATTGATGGGTCACATTAGTGACGGTTCCCTACCCTTCACTCATGATGACTCATCAGTGACCAGTTCAGAGTGAAGGATTTGTGGTCAATCACCGATGAAGGTTATGACCCATCACTTATGTGTTGTTTTCACTTAGTGCTACTGACGACAACCACATACATTTTTTAAGCTAGGAAAATATGCATCAAAAATATCAACGTATATTTTTTTCCTTCTACACAACGCGTACTTCGAAGAATTTTTTTCTCTGCCTGTGATTATCGTATGGTAACCAGAGGCTTGGCTATTTAATTTTAGTCAAAATCATGCATGCGGTTGTTGTGGACCAGTGGTCGTTTTGGTGTCCCACCAGGGCGGCGTGTGGGCGTCGTCTCATGATCACAAAGATCAACTTTGTTATAGTGACTTGTAACGGAACAATTTTTTTTTCTACGTCGTGAAGGTGATATCATCGCTTAAGTAAGTAGGTCCGTTTGTTATAGCTTTGAGGATATCTAAATAAAAACCTTTGAAAAAGTGATTAGCAAAATATTTGCGCAGTGACTCCAATAAGATTCGGTACGAAGAACCTTTAATTGCTTAGTTGTCAAGCGAACCTTAAGTATTGCTTTGCTCTGACTATTTAAGCGATGTCCGGGTTTGATAGACGAATGCAAACAAGCAATTAGGTTAAGGCACAGGGATAGCCACTACACGTACGTACTACAAGCTCTCAGCCGGCCACAATGTCTGGAGCACCAAAAGACCCAAAGGTACGTATCTATCTATAAATTTGGTGGGGAATTATGTTTTAAACTGTCCCGAGAAGGATCCAAGTTTCAAAATACACCACTCTATCTCACTGACAAGTTGAACTCTTATGCCTATGACAATAGAGGATATATTCCAAAAAAAAAAAATTTGCCGATGGTATGGAATGAATTTTTAGTAATTTTTAAATCTTTTTTTATTAATCACAGACAACTGAAACATAACTCAGTCGATTTTCTCACCTAACTAGATGCTTACGTTGAATCTTTTATGTGTTCTATAAAGATGTCTAATCTAAGATTTATAAAATCAACTAGGACATAAATAAAATCTCAGTCGATCGGCTGCCAAGCTAATCTTATTTTAAATCGTGTGTATGCAAACCCTCTCCTCCATCTAGTCTCGTGACTGCACAAACTAATATTTCCATGTACGTCTGCAGAGTGAACCATCAGGGCATCACTCAACGACTAGAACTAACGCGAAGAACGCCGCTAAGCATGGTATTATCGAGGGTTTGAGGCTGCAAAACGAGGGTTTGCAGCTGCAGAACCAGGGCCACAAGCAGGATGCCGAAATCGAGAGGGTTTACGGAGCAGGGTATAAAAAAGACTACCAAGAGATGAAGACCAAGAACCAAAAGCTGGAGGAGGAGAACCAAAAGCTGGAGAAGGAAAACCGGAAGCTGGTGAAGGAGAACCGAGGTCAGAAAGAGAAAATCCAAAACCTGAAGATGAGAGAAAATTCCGGATGCTGCGAAATTCTGTAGGTCAAGACGAATGTGCTCAAGGAAGGTAATTAAATTAAGCCGAGTGATTAGCTTAAGAGCTATAGCGTGCATGTGTGGTGTGGACAATAAAATCTGAGGCGCATGTTGCCTTGTAATTAACCTCTTTCATGATCATCTCCTAGTCGCAGGTATATATAAGTGCCAGTATTACGTGAGTCTGGGTTCATGTATAAGAACTTCTCCTAAAATATGGAATTATATACCGATCTACTCCCTAGCTGTTGTATTACTTCGTTTTTGGGAAGCCCTGCTGTATTACTAGTTAGACGATATGAGTTGTATTGCTTTGAGCGAGCGCACTGACCATACAAACACCATAGTGATTGGGAGCCTTAAGATCAGATCTTCAAAAACAATCTTGCCGTCGTCCCGTCGTCGGCATAAAGCTCATCATGCACAACTCTCCAAATGTGCAAGCCTTCAAACACTTCTTCATGCAACAATCAAATGCAACTTCTAAATATATTAAGAAACTTAACTTTAGGGATCTTACGTCCATATAAACTACCGAATCTAATTCTACTTAAACTCGCTGTTATTACCATATCAAAATTAAACATACCAATCACACCCTAATCTTGATACTCCAACTCTTTAACTTTTCGAAGATGCGGGACACACAACTACGGCATATTCAACTTTCTCGACATGATGGCGATGCAACTACTCAACATTTTATACTTTATTTGTTGACTGGGGAGCGTGAGCTACATATTGATTCCGTTCATATGAAATCCTGAACGTTTCAGTCTAACCCAGTAGGTTGACATGACGATCAATTAAAATATTTTACCACATTGTGACATAGATCCAGAAGATTTATAATGTAAAGGTCCAGTAGACCGTACTGATCATGGAGATCAGACCCTGAAAGTTATATGTTGTACTCTTTTTTCCTTGTATGAGTTTTTCCATGAGGTTTCTCACAGCAAGGTTTTGAACAAGTCAATATTGCAATACATCATACGTGTGCAATGTACTCTTTTCTCCAATCCTTTTTTTCCACTGGGTTTTTGGATGGAGTTTTTAACGAGACATATGCATACTATAATAATTTGCCCAAGGAGGAGTGTTAAGAGATAATTAACATATTAATCATGTGGGCAAATTACTAGAAGTGTCTCTTCGCCAGGCCCGGCTCTAGGCCCATGCCACAGGGGCGACGGCCGCGGGCCCAGGTCAGGGGAGGGCCCATCCGTAAGTATGCAGTTGAGACCATTAGTAGCCAGCTGTGGCTTGAGTACTGAATAGCTCCCGGCCCATAGTTCGCAGGCCCATAGCAGATTAGCAGCTAGCCAGCTAGCTGTAGCTCCCGGCGGCAACCCATATGGCCATATCAGCTCTGCGGCCTGGTTTCTAGCCTCCAAGTGAATTGATCAATTGAATCGATCGATCGATCGATTGGCCGAGACGCCGACTTCCGAGCGCAACGCCTCACGCCCTCATCTCCCGCGCACTCGCCGCCTCGCGAGTCGCGAGCACGGGCAAACCGGCAGTGCACGTGTAAGGTTCCGCAGCTGCTTCATGCGCCTTGTTCACACATGATTACCGCTTGCTCCGCAAGAGGGTTAGACCACAAATCTTCCACGTACATGTCTCCGCTTTACCTGAAAACACATACGTTGAAGATATGGGAACCGACCTTTGAGCCATACCTTGATCCCACGCAGTGGCCAGAGTTTAGTGGATTGGACTATTGGCCCGATCCTGCCTTACTTAAGAATAAGAAAGGCCGGCGGAAAAAAAAGAGGCTTTGAGGAGAGATGAACCGTGCAAATGGTAACGCGGATGATACATATGGAACAGGAGATTTCGACGAGGTCCCAGGGGTGGTCCGATGCTCTAAATGCCACCGGGTTGGGCACAATGCGAGCACGCATAATAAAAAGCATAAGGGTTCTACTAGCTGTAGAAAACGTGCAAAGGTATTATGGGCGATGTCTATTACGATTTAATATTTGCATAAAACTAACTAATATGTTTGCTGGAATTTAACTTTCTTTTTAAAATTTTGCAGGATGGCGCACCCTCAGTACCCGCTTCTTGAGACAGAGTACAACAAGAACCATCATGCGCTGCTCATCTGCGATGAGCAACAGGTTTGGCCATCCACTCATCTCTTCGGATTGCAATTGGTTTATCCATCTTAGTGCTTATTTACGGTTCTTCTTTTTGCAGACTCTGCCCTCGCTCCGTCCCCGTACCCACGCGATCTTCCTTACGTGGGACGATAGGTTCGCTACTTACTTGCAGCGAGCCGGCTTCCTGGACCTAGCCCGCACCATCACGCAGGGGCTGCCGGACCTTGACGGGCCACTACTGACAGCTCTCGTCGACCATTGGAGACCCGAGACGCACACCTTCCACCTCCCGTGCGGGGAGATGACGGTGACCTTGCAGGACACGGGGATGGTCCTCGGGTTACCGTTGGAGGGCGCCGCAGTGTGCGGGATCTTAAATCCCGGCACCTGGCGCAATTTGGTGGAGGGCGCCATTGGTGTACGGCCCCCGGAGGACGAGAACGACCGGAGCAAGTAAGAGCATCGTCAAGTTGGTTTCGTTTATTCTAAATTCCATGGTTGTCATCAACTTATATTAATTGTATGTTTGTAGGAGGACGTCCGGGGTGAGCTCCGCCTGGCTGCGCGAGCGCTTTCCCTTTTGCCCAGCTGAGGCTCCCCCCGCAGTGGTAGAGACGCATGCACGTGTCTAGCTGTGGCACTTGGTCGCAAACTTCCTCCTACCTGATGTGTCCGGCAACACCGTCAGCTGGAGTGTCCTCCCCGTCCTGAGGCAGCAGTGGGAGAACATCGCCACGTACTCCTAGGGGTCGGCCACACTCGCATGGCTATATCGGCAATTGTGCGAGGCCTGCCGGCGCGGAGCTGGTACATCTAGCCTTGGAGGATGTCTCTACCTCCTCCAGGTGTGGGCCTGGGAGCAGCTTTCAGTTGACAGGCCACACCGAACGCCAGTGCCGGTACGTGCTGCTCGAGAAAACTTATATTCATATTGCTGTGTTCATTCTAACTTCATTCGACCTGTAGGCATGGCCCGTGCAGGGATCCAGGCCCACGTTGATGTATCTTTGGAAGAACATCAAGTCGGTGCTCGGAAACCCCAACAGGAGGTACCTGCAGTACACGAACGAGCTAAACTACGTGACGCAGTGGCAGGTGATCTGGACTCCTTACCACCGTGCCGAGGTACAGGACATGGCCCTTAGCACACTTTGCACCCGGGACATGGAGCTCTGGAGGACGGTTAGTCCGAACCTCACTAGCGCGTCAGTGCTGTACTGCCACACAGCCGATGCCTCCAAACCAGAATTGCAGGACATCCACTGGTTTGGAGTCCCGGCTGGAGCGGCACTGCATCCTTGACGCGCCACTAGTAGTGGCGCGACAAACCTGTGCTCTCGCAGGGCCTTCAACCGTTAACCAGTGCTTCACAAAACATGAGTTTCCTTCTTATTTGTTCTATCTATACGAACCCCTTCTTTTTCCCGTAAATTCAAGCGCAAGTACGACTAAAGATAATACTAACCAGAAAACCACATGCTTTTTTTAAGACAAAGATACACTAATTGGGATCACGACAACCATAACATCTAATTTTTAATTGTTCAAATAAGATACAGAGGTTTTCAAAGTGCTGCATACAACAGTTCAATGGAAGATAACATACTAAGTTCATTATCATATTACATAACGACATCAAATCAAGTCGATCTCACTCCTCTCGGTCCTCATCATCATCATCCGGCACGACATGAGGCAGGTTACCAACAAGAGCCCTCATGGTCTCCATCTCCACCGTCCTCTTCGCCTTCTTGCGCTTCACCGTTTGCAAATGGGCCTCCCAAGAATTAGGCTGGTAATTGGCATTGAGGTCAATGAGTGAATCCTTAGCCATCTTTTTCCTGTACTGCTCAAGCTCGCGCTCCTTCTCCATCTCTCTCTGGTGCCTCGTCATCTCTCTTTGGTATTTCACCTCTCTTGGATCAACTCCAGGTGAGTACCTTCCCCTACGCCTCCTCCAATATTCCAATGTTTCTGAAGCGGTGAAGTAGCCACGTAGCGGCACGCCATACTCTCTCGTCATGTCATCCAAGACCTTTTTTTTATCCTTGGTGGACGGCATGAGCACACCATGCTCATACTTTATCTTCTCCTTCCTCTTCTCTACTTTATTCTCTCATTTAGGTTCGCACAAATTAATAATTTCGGCTTCGAAAGCTTGTTGTCCCTGATATTCCTCCCAATCACACGTCCTTCACTCCTACAAGATTTACCGTAAGAGTTATCAAACGAAACATGCAATGAAATATACGAATAAATAAAAAAGAGCTGTGCAAGTATAACGTACCCAAAAATCACCATAAGAGTTGCCACAATAATATCCATACCTGAGCTCCGATGGGACAACACCTGTACGGGCCAGTATCCCGCACTTATAAGTGATGGGTGGATATTCCTCACATGGCCATTTCTTATCCCCGGAGTGGAAGGCCTCCACGTCCGCACTAGAAGGCCAACAAGATTTGGGACCATAAATGTACTCCTGAAAATCACACAAAGGCCATCCATCCTACGGAAAAATCACTTTGTTATCGAATTTAGTACAAAATGACACTAATTTAAATAGAAAATGGCATGCGTACACTTACTGAATCATTGTACGGGCAACGGAAGAATGGGGTAAAGTCCACCCCTGGATTAGGCCTTACTAAGATGGACCGTTCAATGCAATGACATAAAGGAGGGTGCACTGCTCTCCCCGCACTTGCGACCGCCTTCTCCTCATTTGTCATTTCCGGTGGGTTTGAGGAATCCAACGCCTAAATTTCCTTATTGGTTTAGTGTCCATGGAGCGCCAGGGAAAGAGCCGGATCCTCGGATCGTACATTTCTGGGCCATCAATCCACTCGAAAAAACAACATGGCCGAATAGAACACTGCATATTGTTACTGTGCTTTATACCACAAGTGTAGAAGGCCCTACCGGCAGTATCAGGGTCCCTAGACTGTTGAACCTCCGCAGGAAGGCCGTGCTCACAAACTGGAACCGGATACGGGGAGGAACGAACTGGAGCATCCTTACTCCTACGGTAATCCGCATATTTGAGTCTTGCCTTCCCTTTATCGGCATTATTTCCTACATTAAATTAAAATAAAAATTTAAAGTCTCCATATAATTCAACATATTTTATACCACCATTAAACTACATATACATACTATGGAATTCATATTACAAAAATCAATACTACAATAATAACCGCAAAACACAATCTAACCATAACCCTAACCCTAACCCTAAAGCAATAAAAAATGTGACCAACATGGATCAATAAAACCCCGGTCGAGAGGAGATCACCTGCCATGGTGGAGGAAAGCTTTTTCCCACAACAAATCCCGCCGGATGGAGATCAAGTTCTTGCAATGGACTAGGTGATTGGTTAGGGAAGAGGAGGAGAGAAGGGAAAATGAGGAGGGAAGCGAGAGGGAAGGAAAGAGGAGCCCCGCGCAGCCCTCTGTATAGGTCCTTGACGCGCCATGAGGGTTGGCGCGACAAGGTGGGACCCACGCCAGTCCGCGCTGGCGGCCATTGACCGGGGCTGCCAGCGTGGCACCTCTGCCGCGCCATATGCATTGGCGCGTCAGAGTGCATGCGCCGCGCCAGCTGCCATGGCGCGTCCAAAAGGGTTAGATTTGAAAATACTTCTTCCGAGGGGTTAAAATTAAAATTATTTTTTTAAAAGGGTTAAAATATAAATTTTTTTGTCTAGCTAGGGACAGACATGTACCGCTAATTGTGAGAGCTCAGTATAACAGTGTCCACTTGTCCCTCGACCTCGCTTGCCTGTTCTCAATATAGCCGTGGACGGCAGCCGCTTAATAGACAGTGTAAAGCTCCATATCGAGGCTAGGTCTGAGTGCCTGATGAGATTAGTTAATGTAGGGTTGATTTATGCCAGAATCTCTTTTTAGTCGAATAAACAAAGGATATGCACTAATTTCTCTATTGAAGATTCGTATTCAAGTACTACAACTAATCGAAGCATTAATACCGAAATGGCCTGAGTTAATATATATAAACCACACGTAATTAGTTAACTATCTCTGTGGTCACCTTAACCTATGGTTCCGTCGTCACTAGCCACTACCATTGATTTGAATTCTTTCTGGGCAGGGAGGCGACGCCGATTTTCTTTCTGTAGAACAGGTGCTGTAACACACAAAAATTTGAGCCAAATTTTAAATTCAAACAAACCAGAGAAAATTGAAATGTACAATACCTAAAAATCGAGTTGGGCTTCTGCTGGGCTGTTCTTGGGCCAAACCACGGCCCAGACCGCTCTGTCTCTCTCTCTCTCCCGCCGCTCACTCTCTCTCTCTCACCGGCGCCGCTCACCGCTCTCCCTCTCTCCACCTCGCTGTCGACCAACCAGTGACATGCATGGACTTGGAGCAATCTAGCGTCGACATGTAGCCACTCCACCGCTCGGCCTCATTGTGTTTGGGCCGTTGACCTCGGCCTCTCCTCTCCGTTGGTATAAAATACCGGTTCCACCTCGGTTTCTCCTTTTGTCCCCCATTTCCTTCGTTCACGAGCACTTGCGCATGCTCTTGGTCACCCTTGTGCCTTTCGGAACTCGCTGGCCAACGCACTTGTCGCCGGAGCCATTGCATCGCACGGAATTGCTTGTCGGAGCTTGGACGAGCCGAGCCGTGTGCCGCCGAAATCTTCCTCTACGGTATCGCTTGTTCCGATCCCTTTCTCCCAAATGATCCTCGTCACCTCACGTTGGTTTCCCCTCAATCAATTTGATCAGTGCTTCACCGGAGCATCCTTGCCATGGTTGCCCTGCTCAAAGCCATTTCGGGATCGTACGCCGTCAACCCGAATCGTGCATGCTCCGTCCTCTTCAGGACCACGGTAAGCATGCCCTTGCTCTCTTGATGCTTATGCGCCCATCAATTTGGCCAAATCCGTATGCTTGCGTTGCTGCTGTTTGATGCCGAGCCGCTTTGCCGCCGTCGGCAATGGTGCCGCCACGTCTGCTCACCGTTGGCAGTGCCATGGGCGTCACTAGATGCGCGTTGTCTTCCTGAACCCGACAGTAGCATCTACACCCGAAGCCATAGCCCCTAGCGCCGTCGAGCCGTAGTTTTCCCTTCGGGTTCATGCGCCGGCGAGAGGTTGAAAATGATGACGTCAACATGACGTCATCAACCACGTTGTCGAGCGTACATGACTCACTAGCCATTGGGACCCACACGTCAGTTTCTCTCTGTTCTATTCTTTCTATCCCGTACTATGCCACTGACCGGTGGACCCCGGGTCCCACGCGCCAGGTTAAGTGGAGACGCCTTCTAGGAATGCGCCTTCGGCGTTGCTGCCCCGTGCGCGCCGCGCCCGCCACTAGGCCGCGCCGTCTTGGTGGGCCATTTCGGCTTGCGCTGGTGGCTGGCCACACCGCGTCGCCGCGCCACGCACAGTGCTGGGATTAGCCCAGTACTGTTCCAATTGTTTTTCCAGTGAACTATTGATTTAGAAAATATCAGAAATGCATTTCTATTTATTAAAAATAGTAGAACAGCTCCAAAAATTCTTAGAAAATTCTAGAAAATACAAGGAACACTCCACACCCTAGGGAAATTGTGAATTCAATTTTGGAATAGAAAAGAGGCTCTGAATATATTAAGGAATGTATAAATATAAGCATTTTCACCTTTTTTCCAAATAGGATTTCCTAGGGGTTATCTTTGTAATTTCACCCTTAACCATCCCAGACACAAAACTTAGCACTTCCACCTAAGATCGATACTCAGCCCTGCATTTTCGCTTATATATTATTCTAGAATGTCTATTAATTTGAGATATCTGCGCTGTTAGACGACCCGGTTCCTGAAGAGGAATATCCTGAAGCAAGCCAAGTTCACTCTACTAATCCTTAAGGCGAGTTAACACCACTAGCTCATTCTTCTACCCATGTTTTACCAAAAATATCTTGATTAAAATATAAACTTGCATGTTTGATATGATTTGCAAATTGCCAATTTGCTTAATCATGATGATATCATGCCCCGTCCTTGATGAATATGTGTTTACCAAACATGATTCCTTGTTATCATGAAATGATTGACTGCCCACATATTATATAAAATATTTAAACTTTCTAGTCTTGGGTAAAATTTGCTTAGACATGCTTAGGTCTACTGATTTAATTGGGTATACAATCCTGCACTGGTGAGCCAAAACTCATCAATGGACATGACATTACACACCTTGATCATGATGAACTTTGCGTTGCATGTGTTAAGGTGTTGATGTGTGAATTATGGAATGGGGTTATGTGGTAACGGGAAGCGGGAATGGGAATGATGGAAGAGAAGGGGGATGGGCAGGGTGGACCCAGAAGCAATATCTGTGTGATATCTACCTATGTAAGAGGTATAAAATGAGAAGGTGGAACAACCAGATGTCGTTTGGGCTCGTCTGGAAGGGTGCTCATGTGTTGAGCTCAGTGGGAAACCGCCGACCATTGCATTCTATGTGAGCTTTGGTCCCTAACACCACAACGTGTGGCCATCGCCCGAAAGCGCAGGATTGGTAGTCTGTGTGACAATATATATAGCCTGTGTGGCCTAGGCTTGTGTGGCCTTTAACCAATCCTGAGGGGAAGGCGAATTATGCCGTATCCTGTGGGGAGATATGATCCTGTGTATTGGGGTGAACTATAGGGACCAACGCCATCCGTTGAACGGCAATCAGCGAGGTGGGTTGTGCCACCAGTTCGCGGGTACTCAGGAAAGATAGTGGTTTGCAAAGGGGATTACCGACCCGGAATGATGGTGTGGTGAAAGAAGATGGGATGCGGGAAATATATGTAGAGGGTGCCTGTGTGGCATGAATACTGAGTATACAAATTTTGAAATATCTCTCCTCGGCATCTTTTTGGAGATGCCCTTTCAAAATGGCTAGGTATAGGCTTTTATACATATATGTTAATTCTAAAATTGGCTCTTCTACAAAGAAAATAGCCATAACTCCACTATATAGCCTAGCTACGTCACTATTATCCATTAACGACGGTGTTAACTTGCAAGTGCGGTTTGATTGCGCACTTACCCTCGCACCCACTTAATCTTTTAGATTATGGAGACCCTGACGATGGAGACTACGCGTGCCATGAAGAGGGTGATCTAGCGTTTGACAATCCTGGCCAGACTTAGGCTCTCCTGCAGTCCGAAAGTCACATGCATAGGCTAGGATTCTCACGTGTAATCATGGCGTGGCTTCCGCCAGGAAAACAACCTTTTGTTGTAATATATTCGTCTTCAAGGCTAATGGTTGTAAATAAGTAATAGAACAAGATTAAAATTTCCAGTTTGTAATAAATATCGTTTGATATTGTATGTGATGATCCAGCTATGTAATGTGAGGCACTAGTAAACTGGTCTAGCGACTAGTGCAGTCTCACGAGACGGGTTTCAAAGGTAAGCAAATTTGAGGCCCCGTTAGGTACCGGCGGCTAGAAGAGGTTGAATATATGCTCAATGAATTTTAATGTTTTCTTCAACAACGCATCCGAAAATTCAACTTTAAGATTATGAGCTAATAAGAATTAAGGCCAATTAAAAAATAACCAGAAGTATATTAACCTTGTCTTTAATACTTAAGGAAGTAACCACGAATCAAGGCTAACAAAAAATATGCAGCGGTAATCAATCTCTAAACAGTAGAATGAGGGCTTGGTATAAGTTGTTCGTAGCTCCCACGTCGTATCTCAAATGGTTATGAAATTTTTATCGGAGCTAGATATGCAAGTCAGAAAACCAACAAATTAATCAGGAATTTATCCTTATGTTCCTCGGTATGTCCGGTCTTCCGTCCTTCTGTACCAACTATGTTGTATGTCCTAGTCTACGAATATTAAAATTGTTTCTTGGAATGTAAGGGGCTTATAAATGCCTCTGCTCGTTGTAGCGTTGTGTCTGACCTTGTTTCCAACCACAAACCTTCAATTCTCGCCCTACAAGAAACCAAGTTGCCGAACCCTTCTACCTCCCATACTAGCCTTCTCGGCGATGGTCACCTTAACCAAGCTGCCTTTGCGCCCGCCACTGGTTCTAGAGGTGGCCTGGCCTTGCTTTGGAATGATGCGGTAGTCCAGCTCTCTGAGCTCTCTGTGCAGGCTCGCTTTATAACCGCTAAAGTTCAACCAATTGACGGCTCCCCCCATTGGTTCATTACCAATGTGTATGACCCCCATGTACAATCGGAAAAGCCCCAATTCCTTAACACCATTCGGCAAATCCATCAAGCTATCTCTAGTTCCTGGTTGATTCTTGGTGACTTTAACCAACCTTCATGCCTCGGATAAGAGTAACCTTAATCTCAACCATAGTCAGATGGCCACCTTCAGCTCGGTGATTGACTCGTGCAACCTCCTAGAGATCAGACTACATGGCCGTCACTTCACGTGGAGTAACGAGCAGACCAATCCCACCCTTGTTCGGTTGGACAGGGCATTCTGTAACCCCCAGTGGAAGCCACTGCACCCCAATTCTTTCCTACTGCCCCTGCCATCCTCTATGTCCGACCACTGCCCTATCCTCCTTTCTAATGACAGGCCTTGTCCTGCTCCGCGTCGCTTTCGTTTTGAAAACTTTTGGATTCGCATGCCAGGGTTCCATCAAACGGTCGCTGACGCTTGGCAAAGTTCTTGCGGTATTGCCAACTCTCTCCACCGGCTTCAAGCAAAGTTATTTGCGACCAAGGACACTCTTAAGCTTTGGTCAGCCAAGCATCATTGATTGCTTGCATCCAGCTGTCAGCAAGGCCATGGGCTCAGTCCTCATGGCAACTACTTGGCATATTTGGCTCGAGCGAAATCGGCGCACTTTCGACGATCACGCCGTTCCTTCAACGACCATTCAGATTGTTGAACTGATCAAGATGAACTCCGGGCTTGACATCTGGCGGGAGCTAAGGACGTCGCCAATCTGCTTAGCTCGTAACAAACATGGGTAGATTGTTGTAATTGATTGTTGTAATCCTTCACCTCTCCCCACCTTTTCTGGCCTGGCCACCTCGGCCGGCCTAAATCTTGTTTGTAATTAAACTCTTCTACCTATCAATGAATGAACGGTCTCACTGTTCCTTAAAAAAAAAAAAGCTCCATATCGAGGCTAGGTCTGGGTGCCTGATGAGATTAGTTAATGTAGGGTTGATTTATGCCCGAATCCCTTTTTAGTCGAATAAACAAAGGATATGCACTAATTTCTCTATTGAAGATTCGTATTCAAGTTACTACAATCGTAGCATTATTACCAAAATGGCCTGAGTTAATATATTTAAACCACACGTAATTTGTTATCTATCGCTGTGTTCACCTTAACATATGGTTCCGTCGTCACAAGCCACTACCATTGATTTGAATTCTTTCTGGGCAGGGAGGCGATGCCGATTTTCTTTCTGTAGAACAGGTACCGGCGGCTAGAAGAGGTTGAATATATGCCCAACGAATTTTAATGTTTTCTTCGACAACGCATCCCAAAATTCAGCTTTAAGATTATTAGCTAATAGAATTAACGCCAATTTAAAAATAACCTGAAGTATATTAACCTTGTCTTTAATACTTAAGGAAGTAACCACGAATCAAGGCTAACAAAAAACATGCAGCGCAGCGGTAATCAATCTCTAAACAGTAGAATGAGGGCTTGGTATAAATTGTTCGTAGCTCCCACGTCGTATCTCAAATGGTTATGAAATTTTTATCGGAGCTAGATATGCAAGTCAGAAAACCAACAAATTAATCAGGAATCACCTCCGTTCACTATTGGAAAATCTCGAAATGTTGACGACCGGCCACAACCAACCAATCCACATAATTAGTACTACCTTCGTTTTTTAATGTTTGACTCCTTTGACTTTTTGACACAACTTTAACCATTCGTCTTATTCAAAAATTTTTATAAATATCATTTATTTTGTTATGATTTGTTTTATCAATAGAGATACTTTAATTATGGCTTTTTTTTACATCTTTATACTAAATTTTTGAATAAGACGAATGATCAAAGACGTGCCAAAAAGTCAAAGGCGTTAAACAAAAAAAACGGAGGGAGTGGTATTGATGACCTGTGTTACACATTTGAGATAGACCTTTATAAAAGTCATCAACACAGTCACAGCCGCCGACACCCACCTTAACAACGAGGCAACGATGTTACTCACTATCGACCCATGCTCGCACTCCCGTGAAATGATTTTTTCGGGCGCGGTGGAGCGGGTTGAGACGAGATCTCACTCTGTTGCTTAATTTGTACTGGCAGTCGAGAGTAATTATCCCTTTCTCACTCTCGTGCAAAAAAAAAAAAAGTCAGGCACGGTGGATCCAGGTTTCCTTTAATCTCTGACGCGATCCCTGCGTCTCCACAGAAAAATCTTACAACCATGATCTAATACTACACTTAGGCCTTGTTCTTTTCAGCGTATCGTTGTATTTACGTAATACTGTAGCAAATTTGAGAGCCCTTGAAAAGAGCTCTAAAGATTATAAAAAAATAATTTAAAAATAGTGTTAGGATCTTTGAAAGGACTACTAAAAGCCACGAAAAAATCGTTACAAATTATCACAACATATAGGCTATATAAAAATAACAAAATTTGCTACAGTAATACGCAACGGTACGATACGCTGAAAAGAACGAGGACTTAGACTAGTACTCATGATGAACAATTCGGTGGTTATCATCGCTAGCATTACATCCAAATCTTAATCTAAACTACTCTATAATTGGGCAGTTGGCCAAGATCCAACTACAGATCACATCCGTCTATTCTCTTCATCCATCATCCAACAGCCATAATTTTTCAGAAGTTTGCTATCAACTCGATATGTAGAGACCATAGACACTTGACTCGATACGTATAAACCACGGACTCTTGACACGATACATATAGACCACGGACTCTAAATTGATAATTATAAACCACGTACTTTTGCCCATATATACACGGGATTAATTTTTATTCTCCCGTTATAAATCTTCCTAATCCTAATTTTTCATAATTGCGGTGGTAGCTTGTTTGCCTAATCACTAGACAGTTTTCTTTTCCACATGAATTCCTTGGACGGGTTATATAGCTCCGGTGTATAGGTACTATACATACAAACACATCAAGTTGTACAGCTATACCGACTGGCCGGTCTCGCTAGCTCTATACCATCGAGCTGGCCTACGACGACATCACCGACGCGTGCATGCATCACGCTCGCGCGGGGGACGCCGACGGCCTAAACCCGTACGTGCATGCACACGCTTCCTTGCTGTTGCCTTCCTCGCGCTGTCGTCGCTTGACCGGCCGCCACTCCAAGCGTCGCCGTCGCCGCTAGCTGCCACGTTTGACCCACCGTCACTCCTTGTACGAGTACAACCGGTAGTCCATCGAGCCAGCCTACGGTGACGTCATCGATGCGGACTCCCTCGCCACCGCCTTCCACGGCTATGATTATCTAATGTATTTTGATATTTATTCGAATTCGGATCAAGCAATAGATGTTCGTAAGATGCACGTATACAATATATGTGTACAAACTCCTATCGTCCTACGACGCGTGCATGCAACACTGGCGGCTTGAACTCGTACGTGCACGCGCATGCTTCCTCGCTACCGCCTTCCTTGGCCGTCGTCGCTTGACCGGCCGCCGCTCCAAGCGCCATCGACGGCGGCGACCGCCGCGCGTGACCCGTCGTTGCTCCTGCGCCTCGACGTTGACGTCTGAGCGCCCACGCCGCTGCCACCATGAACTGCCATCGGTCCTGTAAGACATTAAGGCTTTTCGCTTTTTGTTTACCGTCTGGTGATTTTTCTCTGCAACTGTAACCCCATGAAGATGTTTTCAATATCGGTTCTTTATCAATTTGCATAGGTTTATTTCAGATTATGGGGAATAAGTAAAATCTTGAGTTTTCTATTAAATTGTATAGTATATTACTTTAACGTGCTTTGCACGTGCACGCTTGCTAGTTATTAGTTAAAATAATGGACTACTTCAAAGAAGCATCACCCACTATTACAATAAGGCATGCAATGCTGCTCGACATTACCAAACATTAAGAATAAATAAAAAGAAAATTAGAGTAACAGCAGCCTTCAGTGACGATATCCAAGCAATTGACCTATACACCCGCAGCTAGTTCTGCACACCTGAGTTCGGATCCTCTTGATCCTGATCAGACTTGCAACCTGAATAATAACATTATTTGCGATACATATAGTAAGTACGCGGCTACCCAGCAAGCAATTTTTAACAATATATGCAATGGCAAAGATCGAAAAAATTGGTTATTTTACACAGACCTATTTACTAATCAAGTTTTAGCAAACAAGTTATAATTTGTTTAATGCATGAATTCTTAGTATCATCACGAACAACAAAGGAATGTGCATCATCACACCAGACCAATTCTAGCCTACACTACACCACTCCCCGTTCGTAACCGTGGACACGAATGTCATGGCAGTTTTAACTCTGCAGAGTGGGTACACGTACCCCACAAGCGCCGTCTTGTTCCGAAGGAGATACGGTACAAGCTTGTTCCTCCTATTTCGTTTACCACTTCACCTTCCATTTCTTTTGATTTCCCTGCCCCGCCTGTACCCGCCGCGGTAGGGCCCTTTTCCGTGTTCTTATTCTCTTTATTTTAGAAAGAGCATATCTCTTAAATTTAGGTATTCTTATTCTCTATATTACTAGATCTTTATCGTGTTCTATGTTCTAGAGATTCTCTCTGTCTAGTTGTTCACTAAATTTAAAGGTTCCTCTCTCTTCTTTCTACGTAGTTCAATGCATAGAGATGTTAATTAGAAGGATAAATATAGGGTAGTTGTTTTGAGAAGGGCTATAGGCATCCCATTTTTTTTTAGACAGGTGCGACCGTATCCTACATTTGCTTCCTGCGGACCGTATCCTGATTATTAGGTAATCAGCGTTGTCTTGTGTACCTCACACTTCCCTAAGATCATCATCAGAGCAAGTGACTCAGCTCGACACAAAACACGATATATAAGGGCAGACCTTTGTTATTTGTTGTTTCATAATCTAAATCTGATATCGTAACAATAAATTAGTACAACCTCCGTCCCAGAAAGAATGCTCTTTAAGGTTGTTTTGAAGAAACTAAGAATAAGTGTATATAGGTGGGAATCTATAGTAATTATAGTGGTAGGAAGAGAATATAGGGGTATGTTATAGTGGTGGGAGGAGAATATATGAATACTTTATAGTGGAGGGAGGGGAATCTAGAGTACTGTGCAGCTAGAAGAGCACTTATTTTGGGACAAATTTGAATCCAAGAAGAGCACTTATTTTGGAACGGAGGGAGTAGCTCTAGCCAGTTGTTCAGTTTGAGGCTGGAAATGCACAATACAATCGAGAATAGGAGTGGATCAAGGACTTGTCCGGGCGGGTCATAATAAATTAGAGAAAATTAGCCGACAGTATCAAGATCTAGCACAGAGTCTGAATATAAGGCTATAGCTAATGCCACAGCAGAGATCATGTGGGTTCAGACTTTACTTGCTGAGTTAGGGATCAAGAGTCCTCAAGCAGCCAAGATTTGGTGTGATAATCTTGGTGCTAAATATTTATCAGCAAATCCTGTGTTTCATGCCAGAACAAAGCACATAGAAGTTGATTATCACTTCGTTAGGGAACGAGTAAGTCGCAAATTGTTAGAAATTGACTTTGTATCTTCTGGTGATCAAATTGCAGATGGGTTTACTAAACCATTATCAATTCGACTACTGGAGAATTTTAAGGCCAATCTTAACCTCATGCGGTTATGATTGAGAGAGGGTGTTAGGTGATAGGCTTCACGTGATAATATCGGAGGTTCTTATCTACTAGTTAGTTGAGAGGTTGTTATTACTTCATGTAAATCTTTCCTGAGATTGTGCTGGATTTAGCTAATCTCCAGGAGTGTTGTAACGCCACGGCATGGGGCTGTTCCTGCCATATATAACGCGCAGGCGACGCACGGAATAGGTGCGATCGTTTCTCCCAGAAGTCGCACAGAGGGGTGTCGTATGTAGCGTAGTTCAAACCTATACATAAAGGGGCATAGTGGTCATCTAACATCATTTGCTTAGATCCAAGTCTTTGTGTCACAAATAAAAATCTCATTGTCCAACTCGCTCGACAACATCATCTTGCTTAACTCAAATGAACAAATAGACATTTTACGATCATTTCTATCACCTGTGCCCCAAGATATAATATTATTTTGAGAGTGTTGTTGCACAGAAGAGTGTCAAATTCAGAGACATACAATAAAGAGCTAACTTTATAATGATATCTAGCCAATTCATCTGTTTTAGAATGTTCTACTACCAATTTGTCAATAAATTATTGTTTTCATCGAAGCAATGTGGACACTCCACTAATCGGAAAAAAAAAAGAACTACTGATGCTCATGCGGAGTTGAATGGAAAACACAATCATGCATTCATACGGACCACTATTTATCATATGATTTGTTCGAATGTTTACCTAAACCACCAGCAAAGCATCTACTAGGTTCTACCAAAGGTGAAAAATAAGAAATTGTCCGGGCGCTTAGCTTCCTCTAGGAGCTAATTTCTCCCAGAAGCTAGGGAAAAAATTGCAGAAATAATCAACAGTTAAATGGCAATTAATAAAATAATTCACTGCGAAAATAAATTACCTGAATAGCTATGGGTCCCGCCACAGGGCATGGCGACCGACACACGGCAAGGCGGGAGCAGAGCTCCCATCACGGGGTGTGGCAAAAGCATTGCTCCCACCACCCCGTGTGGCAAAAGCACCGCTCCTGCCACCCCGTACGGCAAAATCTCTGTTACGGCGACACGTGTCACAGCCGGAGGCGGGAGAACGGAGATTTCGCTGGAGAAGGGCACGTCAATTTTTTTACAATTCCAATTTTATCAAGTTTTGCAATTCTAATTTTGTCAAGTTTTAGAATTCAAATTTTACAAACTTTTCCATGGAGCAAAGTGTCCCATGGATCTTGGACGATCGATCACCGGTAATTCCGATCAATGCCTATTACAACTCAGACTTCATATAAACTACTATTTATATACATATCCGATACCGCATTTCACATTTTTGAACTCTAAAAATTCAAATTTTGCTCAAACTTTTTCACCCGAAAATTTTCAATTGCTTACCGGAAACCCGGGATTTTTTAAAAAGGAACTCTTCCCTGGTCTGGCTTGTCACCGACACCATGTGGATTGCGTATATTCTCGACGGCCAAAGGCCTATAAACAGTTGAGACAGCTCACTCTCGACGGCCAGCCGTCGAGATTTGGCCGTCGAGATAGAGTGGTCGAAAGAGGCCTTGTCTCCACGGCTTGGCCGTCGAGATTGTCTGTCTCGACGTCTTCGGGCTAGCCGTCGTAACAAATTCGCAGGTTGACGGCCATATTCCCGGAGGCGTCCTCGCCCTGCTGCGCGTCGTCCTGAGGATGTGGCACGAAGGACAAAGGCGTAGGCATGGCAGAACCCAAACCCTGCAAGATTTTTCAATTAGTCATTTGACATATATACTATGCGGCAGTGTATTGATTTGGCACAAGTGACTTACCGCTGGATACCAGGGACGTTCGACGTTCGGGTAGTTGGGCGTGGGACAAAGGTCAGCTGGGTCCCGTAGGTGCCCGGTGGTGGTGCCGCCTGTCCGGTGTAGCCGCCCTGGCCAACATAGGTGCCTGGAGGGACTGGGTGGCTACTGTAGACGGCCGGGCCACCTGTGTAGGGGCCCGCTATCCCCACCTGGTTTGAGGAGCTGCTTGCAAGCCTCGTGTGACCGCTTGTACTGGCCTACACATAAATTTGAATTCATTAGTACACTTGACAAGATATGCATCTATAAAAATGAAATGAAGTTGTGCGAACGCGTTACTCCAGCGACGAATGCCTCAAGCTGTCACAGCCTTCTGTCGTAGTCCTCATGTGTTGCCCTCAGGCGCTCCTACGTAGGCGTGTAGCCGAGTAGCCTGTCCCCAAGCCGTATACTTGGAGGCGTAGGCGTGTAGCCGTATCGGGCGCTTGTGGCGCAGACGTAGCCGAGTAGCACCAAGCCGTAGACTTGGATGTGTAGGCATCTAGCCGTACCAGGCGCTCGTGGCGCGTGATGGCGTATAGCCGAGCCGTAGACATGATGGCGTAGGCATGTAGCCAAGTGGCGTCTTGCTAAGCCATAGACTTGGAGGCGTAGGCGTGTAGCCGAGTGGCTTGTCGCCGAGCCGTAGACTTGGAGGCGTAGGCGTGTGGCAGTACCAGCGCTCGTGGCGTGCGATGTTGTACAGCCGAGCTGGAGACTTGGGTCCTCGTGATGCGGGCGTAGGCGTGTAGCCGTAACGGGTGCTCGTGGCACGCAATAGCGTACAGCTGAGCCGTAGACATGGAGGCGTAGGCGTGTAGCCGTACCAGGCTCTCCTAGCACGCGATGGCATACAGCCGAGCTGGAGACTTGGGCGTTCGTGACGTGGGCGTAGGCGTGTAGCCGTACCGGGCACTCGTGGCGCGCGATGGCGTATAGCCGAGCCGTAGACTTGGAGGCATATGCGCTGTAGCCGTGCCGGGCGCTTGTGGCGCAGACGTAGCCGAGTAGCACCGAGCCGTAGACTTGGATGCGTAGGCGTGTAGCCGTACCGGGCGCTCGTGGCGCATGACGGCGTATAGCCGAACCGTAGACTTGGTGGCGTCTTGTCGAGTCATAGACTTGGAGGCGTCGGCGTGTAGCGGTGCCAGGCACATGTCGCGTGCGATGGCGTACAGCCGAGCTGGAGACTTGGGTCCTCGTGACACGGGCGTAGGCGTGTAGACGTACTGGGCGCTCGTGGCACGCGATAGCGTACAACCGAGCCGTAGAGTTGGACGCGTAGGCGTGTAGCCATACCCGGTGCTCATGGCGCGCGATAGCGTACAGCCGAGCTGGAGACTTGGGTGCTCGTGATGCGAGCGTAGGCCTGTAGCTGTATCGGGTGCTCGATGGCGTACAGCCGAGCTGGAGACCTGGGTCCTCGTGAAGCGGGCGTAGGAGTGTAGCCGTACCGGGCGCTCGTGGCACGCGATAGCGTACAGCCGAGCCGTAGACTTGGAGACGTAGGCATGTAGCCGTACCCGGTGCTCATGGCGTGCGATAGCGTACAGCAAATCTAGAGACTTGGGTGCTCGTGACGCGGGCGTAATCGTGTAACCGTATCGGGCGCTCATGGCGCGCGATGCCGTACAGACGAGCCGTAGACTTTGGTGCTCTTGGTGTGGACGTAGGCGTGTAGCTATACCGGCAGCTCGTGGCGCGCTATGGCGTACAGACGTGCTGTAGACTTGGGCGCTCTTGGTGTGGACGTAGGCCTGTAGCCGAGTAGCGTGTTGCCGAGCCGTATACTTGTAGGCATAGGCGTGTAGCCGTACCGGGAGCTCGTGGCGCGCGATTGCGTATGACCGAGCTGAAGACTTTGTCGCTCGTAGCGCGGGCGTAGGAGAGTAGACGAGTAGCGTATTGCCGAGCTGTAGACTCGGAGCCTTAGATGTGTAGCCGTACCGGGCGCTCATGGCGCACGATGGTGTATAGCCGAGCTGGAGACTTGGGCGCTCGTGGTACGGGCGTAGGCGTGTAGCCGAGTAGCTTGTCGCCGAGCTGTAGACTTGGAGCCGTTGGTGTGTAGCCGTACCGGGCGCTTGTGGCGCACTATGTCGTTCAGCCGAGCCGTAGACTTGAATGCTTAGGCGTGTAGCCGTACTGTGCGCTGGTGGCGCACGATGGCATACAGCTAAGACGTATATGTGGGCGCTCTTGGTGTGGACGTCGACATGTAGCACGAGACGTATACTTAAAGGCATAGGCGTGTAGCCGTATCGGGCGCTCGTCGCGCGCGATGGCGTACAGGCGAGCTGAAGACTTGATCGCTCATAGCGTGGACGTAGGAGTGTAGCCGAGTAGCCTATCGCCGAGCCGTAAACTTGGAGCCGTAGACATGTAGCCGTACGGGGCGCTATGGCGCGCGATGGCGTATAGCCGAGCCGTAGACTTGGAGCCGGAGGCATGTACCCCAGTAGCGTGTTGCCGACACGTAGCCTTGGAGGCGTCAGCGTGTAACCGAGTGGTGTGTCGCCGAGCTATAGACTTGGGCGCTCAGAGCGAGGGCATAGTCGTATAGCCGAGTACCGTGTTGCCAAGTCATAAACTTGGAGGCGTAGGCGTGTAGCCGTACCGAGCGCTCATGGCGCGCGAGGGCATACAGCTGAGCTGAAGACTTGGACGCTCATAGCGCAGGCGTAAGCGTGTAGCCTAGCAGCGGAAGTAGATGTTTAAGTTTCGATCAAAACCGAGCAGCACACTCCATGGTCGGCGTCGAATAGCACGTCCATGCCGAGGTCTCGCGCGTGGTCGGCGAAGTTGGCTGTAGTAGCAAATGATCTCCACGCGGTTGGCGTAGACTGACGAAAGTCTATGAAAGGCCTTGCTGGTCTTCAACGTTCCACGAGATGTGGCATGACCAATGCTCACGCGGTGGCTGGCACCAACGAGCTTTTACGAGCTCGCCAAAATTCACGACCTCTCTGCGCAGTCTATCTTCAAACAGGCGCCACGGTCGCATCCGAACTCCATGTGAAGGGATGTGTCTCTACATGGATGGGTGTGGAGATGAAGATGTAGATGAAGGTGATGATGATGTGGGATGCCGAACCAGGGGCTCCCTACCCGCCTTATATATTTGGGGGGCAGGGTTACAAGGTAGAGTCCTTGTCGGTTATGAGGTAGGATTCCTCTCTATCCTCTAGCTAGATATGTAGTTATCCGGGATTACAAGTGTATCTTACCTATTAGGGACAAACTTCTATCTTGCCTTGTTGGGCAAGCCTTCTAAAGTTCGAGTGGTGCCCGTCCTTATCCACCCGACTTGGTCCATCCCCTGTCGGGTGGTCTTTTAGGCCTGCCTTGTGGGTACCCGGGGTCTATATTATCCACATGTTCATTATGCCACCTCATGTGTTGGGCAGGCTCCTCACATAGATACAATCGTTGTAGCCTCGGTGTTAGAGGAAAAAACGTAAAACCTTTATTGATGTATCACTTGTCACTACATTCCCCTCTACATCAATTGTTTATACAAATCTAGACCTCACACAAACTAGAAAGTTTTTTTTTGCAGCATTACTCTTCCAAAATAACATACAATTGTTAATGTACGCATCTATCTTCTCATAAGGCATCCCTAGACCAGATAAAATCTTCTTCGATTAGTACATATCTTTGGCAATTTGTGGTTTTATGAGAGAACATCAGAAATCAAATTGACTAAATCGTTGTAACACCATTAAGAAAAGCCATTCTTAGATTTAATATTTATAAGCTCTGTCAAAAACGAAAAGACTGACACCTTGGTGCCCTCGTGCATAAGCTTATCTGAAGCATCTAAGAGTCTAAATAATTTCTCGGCTGCTATGGCTGGTGCATACTCATGACACACAGATTCATCCTTCGGAGCATTATGAAATTGCTGTCCTAAGTCCTGAAACATCTCATCCATCCTGTTATACACTCTATTAGTAGTATCAACTTCATCAGATACATCTTTCGCTCGTGACTCACCATGTTCATACCATGTGTGGTAATTCGGCATGAAGCCCAATTTGCATAGGTGACACTTAACATAAGGACACTTCGCTACCCCGCCAGGAGGATCTGGGGACAATACCTTATCCAGAAAACTTTGTGCGTTAACTTTCCATTCTTGAGTATGCTTCATACCATTATCCCAACCATCGTACATCCATTTAGGGTCTTCAACCATCTTTGTTATTACTAAATGCAACAATACAAGAAAAATAGGTTAATTATCCTAACATGAGTTCTATGCAAAGATAGGTACTAAACTCACCCAGGGATGAACAGGTTAGCACGGTTTGTCGTGACATGTGGTGTGATCTGAACGAAATTTCGGCAGCGTAACCCCGCTATTCTCCGAATGCATGCATGATATATGTGCATCGAAGGACAACAGGGTTACACAGCCGAAATTCTATTCAGATCACACCACATGCCATGACAAACCTTGCTAACCCATCCATCCCCAAGCTATCCAATAGCGTGGACAATTCGAGAGCGATACATATCACAATTCAATGTGATCAGTATCGCTCCCAAACGGGTGATGTATAGGTTGGGTTGACTTGTGTTTCAAAAACTGGTTTATTGAAACATATGTAAAGTATGACAACAAAGTGATAAAACATATATATCCCTAAGGCAATAATATACATGACGTTCTTACCTCGACATTGCAGGCAACAATGAACAAGGAGGGGCAACGACTGGCGGCAAGGTAGCGTTAGCGGTGGGGGTGGCGGTCGGGGCGATGGAAGGCGTCTAGGTACGGTGGCTAGGAGTGGCTAGAGGCTATCTGAAAATTCATCCCCTGAAAAAATTACTTATACATGAAAACACATTGCTAGCTATAGGATCATATCCTTGTTCTGCCATGTCAACACACTACTAGTTATAAGATCATAATTATTTATGCAGATGTATTTTCAACCAAAAAGAATTTTCTACACATGCATTATGTATCCGCACAAATCAAGTATAAGTACTAACAGTGATTAGAAAAGAATTGTGGATCTAACACCATATCAACAATTGATTAAAAGTAGCTGTCGCGACCAAGATCTATGCCTCAAAGATTACCCGTATGTTTTTATTACTCACCCTCTCACTCACCTCGAAGATCACCAGATGGTTTCCCTACAAGGCGAGGAGTAGTGGCGGGGAAGACAAGTGTAGCGTCGTGGTACCGAATGTGTTGCTAGGAGAGCGAATGGCGACGGCCGGGGGCGGTGCGAGACGGTGGAGGGGAAGCACGGAAGTGGAGAGACAACAGTAGGCGATGGAGGAGTGGCAGCGGGACGGGGGCAGTGGCGGGGTGGGGGCGCGGGGTCGGGGCAGCAGCGCGGCGGCGGCTTGGCGGTTGGTCGGTCATCCAAACGCTGGCTAGTTAACACTCTCCTTCATGCACTTAATGTTAAGAGGCTTTGATTGGGGGAAGAGGTTATTTATTTGCGTAAAGCTAGTTTTTAAGATGAGTTTAAATTACCCTATCTAGAATCAGATATTAATTTTTCTTTTAATCATCAGGGGGTTCGGCACAAAAACAAACAGAACCAAGGCACTAACCAACAGACCTTGACAACCAACTCTAAGACGACTAACCCACACTCAACCAACATACTTGGCCTTGACTTTAACCAAACCAAACTTCATGTTGCCCCAATTCATAACCCGCCATCCTTTCGGGAATGGCAATCCCGTTGTGGACCACACTTGCCATGGCATGCCCACCTCGGCCTAGGAGCGTTGCCAGCCCACTCTATCCTAGCGTCACCCAAGGGAAGTGTGGCCTCCATCACCAACAGTGACGACCAATATCGGTCCCTATCGAGAGTGGTCCTAGAGGGCATCTGCAGAGCGCTCGCAATTGACGATCCGAAACCCGTACGCCGCGCGATGGGCACGCGTTGTGTTGGAACCATCCTCAAGATGGCAGCGATCTCCCCGCTGCGCGTGTTCTTCCGCGCTCCTCCTAAGTAAGCCTTGGCTAAACCCAGCACAAGGCATCTTGTGTCTTAATCATTCATCAAGATGTCATCCATGGGGCAACTCTCCAACCATCTTATTTCTACTCCAGCAATCCATGACTTTACCTCACATGAGCTGTCCCGACCAACCGAACAAACCGGACCAACACACCACATAGCTATAACCACAAACACATCTAGCCCATCATGCATCTATTAGCCCTAACTATCACATGTTATATCGTTTTGAATGAATGACTGGTGAATATCGGTTCACCATTCCATAGCTAATTGCTAGAAGATTTGTTTAATCCTAAGCAAGTATAAGAAGGTTTTACCCATTAGGTAGGGTTAACGTTGTTACCAAAACTATTCTTATGCTAACAAGGATATGGCAATCAAAACAGTCATAAAAGGCTATATAATAAAAGGACAGGCATGTATAATTATAACATGATTAACAATTGGACAAGTTAATAAGCATGCACTTTTATAATAAATAACATAGTTTGGAAAAACTGGGTAACGAACATGATTATAGCGATGTTAATCCGCACTAGGGAAAGTCGCAATCTCTCCCTAATACAGGTAAACATCTATAAGAGTAAGTGTTAACTCGCCTTGGTCCAGTGGAAGATCTTCCTCGGTATCGCCGAACCTTTCCTCGAAACCGGCTACGTCTATTACCGATAATCTCAATAAATAACCAATAGTGCAGAAAATACATGATGCATGAATTCAACAACGCTTTCGTTCGACGATCCTATTTCATGTTTAGGGATGTTTCCTTCAGTTTTTAATAAACCACACACGATCTTAGTTAATAGGGATCTTGTCTAGTACAAGTAAACTGGTACTAATTTACCTTCCTAGGTTTTCTAACATTTTCTTTAGACCTATATGAGTATATTACATTTTATATAATTCTCTTACATTTTTCCGAACTTGGTTCTAGTTTTTATTAACAAGCAAATCATTTTGATTTACTTTCTAAGCAAAAATATTGCGTTGGTTCACTAGTTACTTAATTAGAGGAAATCTATGAATGGTGCTTAGGTTAATATTAGGGAATTTAGGAGGTGTCTAAAGATTCCTAAACAATTATGTAACCCTATTATAAGATAGGAAAAAGTTGTCATTGGGCTTAATATAATCCTTTTATTGTGTTTTGCCTAATTATTCATTTAATAATATTATTTGGTCAAGAATTACCCTTTTTAGAATTTTCCCTAGTTATTATGATACTTATATACCTTGTGGTATTTTATCAAGATTTTATAAAGTCAGATCCCTATTTTTATTAATACAGATTTCATTTAGCCATTTATTGGGATTTTCTAAAATAAGAGAATTGCACCTACCGAATTAATACAGTGGATAAAATAGTTCCAATCGATGGTTTTATATTTTTATAAGTTTCAGGACATCCTCTTGTATTTACCCTAATTTTTGTGGGATTTTTGGAGGTATCTATGTATTTGTAATAATTCCAAATCAGTTTCTATATTTAACATATTTGCTAATTCTTCGGATAAACGTACAAATAGTATCGGGCAGCTACGGTATACGAATCCGGCCCAAGGCCGAGTCAGCCCACGGACCACGCGCACCCGTGCCCAAGCGGTTTACGCCGAAGGCGTATTTTGCGAGGGCACCAACGCGGCGGCGCTGACGCTGCCCAAGATACGCCTCCACTTAACTGACCGGTGGACCAAAGGCCCATTGTCAGTGTCTCAAGTGCCCACGGACGGAGGTGTGAGCGCAAAGCGGTATACTGGCGGGTAGGTGAAGGAAACTAAGGCCGAGAGGGGGGGTGAATCGGACTATTTCAATTTTTACTTTTGTTACACTTAGTTACTTAGACATGTTAAGGCACACAGCTAGCGCGTGAATTCCTACACAAGTCTAGTAGGCGGAAGCACTCAAAGCACACAAGTGTAGGAGGTACGAAGGCACTCGCTGGCAGTGGATATCAAGATACGGTAAGTAAATGAGACAGAGAGATGCAAACCGATCTTTTTACCGAAGTTCGGTGCTCAACACATGAACACCTACGTCTCCGTTGAGGAAACTTCTCACACAGAGAAGTCGGGACTCTCTCGTCCCTAACCCTCAATCCACTCGTGGTAGCTCTTCACCAACACATGGTAGGCGAGCTCCAAACCTTCACACGAATCGGCAGCCTCCACACGCGAAGGACCCCGAAACACCGACTTCACAAGCGAAGCCGACCTCGAGCACACCGAGGATTTAGCACATCTCCGACGCAATGGAGAAGAGCACCTTGGGAAGCAAGGTGGCCGCCGACGCGATGGCGGGCTTTGCACACCCCGACGAACGGAGAGAAAGCACCGTGGGAAGCACGATGACCTTCACGAAGAAGGGTTTGCTTGTGGTACGGTTGATGGAGCTTGGCGATGACGACGTCTCCCGGTGGCAAGAATCCCAAGAGCACAAGACCG
>SPJY01005689.1:1280124-1290159 GCA_005191435.1 Raddia distichophylla
ACTAATACTATTTATTCTATTATAACTCGTAACCGACGTGAGCCTTCCTGATGGTTTGATTTAAATCTGATTTGCTCTTCCTTTATTTGGTCTTCACGTGAGTGAGCTGTTCCTTGCCACATATGGCTTCATCGTGATTATTCTGGACTCTCCTATTCGGCTTGATCTCTACGTGGTTTGTTTCCTTGCTGTTTGCTAGAAGCCGAGCCATACATGATTACGTACATACTCCATTATGATCAGCTCTTGATTATTCATACCACATATAGGCCTTCACGTAACTTCCTTATCTAGCCAATCACGTGCCTTCAACCTGAACACAATCGGCTATTACTTATGATCGGCTATCAACTGCCACACACATGTACGTATATAATCCGATCACAAGTTTCCTTCATAGATATACGATCAACACCCAAAGCTAGCTGATAGATGTACGATCACCTTTCATACTGTTAGCACTTTATCCCTTGAAACATGATCAACTTCTAAATATATTAGATGCAGCTTAATCAACCAGCCACCAATCCTTCTGTGCATATGTGTGTGTATACAACCCGATCAATTCAAAACACCTCACTGCGAATCCGATGATCAATCTCTCATCAGCTAATAATACAGTTTATCATCCGAATATTAGCCGATCAATAAATACCGATCTAGCTTTTTTTTTAGCCGAATATGCTGTTTTTTACCCTCTTTTGGCCACTAAAATAACCGTATTTTTATACCAAATTTGGGTGTCAACACCACCGGCTTCCCCATACCTCATCTCCTTTTGGCGTTTAGTCCGCAAGTAATTCTTGTGATCTTGAGAGGTGTATCCGAGGTTTGCCGCTCCTCCAACATGCCTACTCGCCAGTTCATGAGCAAATCTAGGCCGAACTCCAGAATCATCAGCAATCTCAATTTCAGTTGCTTGCACCACCGATATGCTCTGTTGCGATGGCATTAAATGAGCTGTTTCTGGGGTTTGGAGAACATGATTGTGCTCAACAACCAAATCAGTTATCTCATATTTTCCGATTGCTCGCTTGAAGGACACACCCATACGTGCCTCACAACCGGTTCTTGTCTCGGCTTGAGGATTCTTAATTAAATGATCCCTTTTATCTTTTCCTCGAAAACCTTGCTTCGAGCATGCAAACCTACAAGAAGTGACAACACCATCCACCTTGCTTGTGTTCCCATACTTCTTTTTAGTATTAAAACCCATCCGACCTCCATAATAGTTCCAAAATCTTTGCGCCTCATCCATACTAGCGAACGTCATACCAACTTGAGGAATCCAACCCGGCGCATGATCTCTGTACCAAAAAAATTATAGAGGTTACTACATATATACACTGGTTGCTGTAAATTAGAGTGATGGCTAGTTGTTGTAAATTAGAGTGAACAAATGGAACACTAGTAGAAGCCAACATTTGTACCTTGGGACTGAAGTTGGAGTTTCTTTCCATGGTGGGTTGATTGAGTGATCTTCAGATCCATTCTTCACTGCCATCAATGGAGATTGGGTTTGATCATCAAAGAGATGGGAAATTCCAGAGAGATTGGGAGGAGAGAACTCTGCATCGTGAGAGGGTGTGGGACGCTGCTCCATCGGAAGAGACAGCGGGAGACGATGGGGACGGCTGCCGTCGACGGACGGCGAGCCGTGGCGGCCACGGACGAGCAGAAGCCTGCAAAACTTCGTGCGCCGTTGCAACCAAGAACGAACAGAACGCGGCAAATCTCTGTTTTGCTGTGCGAGCTCCCACCAAAACACACTGGGTGGGGGTCATTTTTGAGAGGAAGAAGGAATACGGTCCGATCTGAAGTGAACGGTTCGATTTTGTCTAACAGCCCTCGGCCGTAAGTGGCTGAACTGCCGACGATGCGAATCCCTTGGTTTCTTTAGAGGGGAAATTTGGAACGGTGGCTACCAACAGACCTGGCCAACGGGCTGGTTGGTTCGGTCACGGTAAGAACCGGGTCAATTGGGCTGACCGGCCGGGTTCTTGGTCCAGATTCGGTTCGCACAATGAACCGGCCGAACCGGGTCGGTTCAGTTTTTTATCGATCAGTTTATTTTTCTAAAATACATATATATATAAATTAAGAAAATCCATTATATTTCACAAATATACATACAAATTAAAGAATATATATCACAAATATACATCAGTAGCAAACCGAACCGGGCTAAACCGAACCAAACCGGGC
Organism: Raddia distichophylla; assembly: GCA_005191435.1. Classification (NCBI taxonomy): domain Eukaryota; kingdom Viridiplantae; phylum Streptophyta; class Magnoliopsida; order Poales; family Poaceae; genus Raddia; species Raddia distichophylla. The sequence goes on from SPJY01005689.1 coordinate 1,282,330, forward strand.
AGTCCCGACGGGCCGAGGTGCCGGCCCAGATTCGGTTCAGTTCACGAACCAGGCTACGGGCCGGCCCAGTTCGGTTCGGCTGGATCATCCCATTTGGCCACCTCTAGCTAGCAACCTGCCATGTTGTCAGACCATCTTGGACTCGAGGGTTATTTTCCCAGGAAGAGATTTTGATTTTTTTTCACATCCTTTACGGTCTATTTTTCTTTCGCAAGGAGGGTTCTCTTTAGAGAATCTTCGTGCATTTTCTTTTAGAAGAAAGTTATCTCTTTGTTTTTTCTATAAATTTTTTTAAAAGGGACATTGTTAAAGATGATGAAAAATAAAGAGAAAAAAATGTGAGCAAGACAATGGAGAGAAAACAGAATGAATAGAAAATGGTTGGAGAATGTGTAAGTGTTGTTGGTGCAACGTGCGCACCGCGGGCGAGCTAGGCCCCAGGCGCCACGGGCGAGCATGCCACACGGCGGCTCGGCGCACGACGGGCGAGCACGCCATGCGGCGGCTTGGTGTCGATCTGACAACCCCGGTGGGTGGCGCCCTGCCAAAGGGTGGGCTTCGGGCCCCACCTGGCAGGTGCGCCCGAGGGGAAGAAGAAGCTTATCATAGAAGGCTCGTCTCCACTCAGTGTATCGGAGGCATTTAATGCGGCGATTCGACCTAGGAGGCAGAAGATGATGATTGTGGTCATTGTGGCTCTGGCCGAAGCACTGTAGCAGTCATTCCACCACTACGCGGCCACAGGACTGATCGGCACTGGCTCTTCCATCCTGTCTAGTGTCCACACTCGGTGATAGGTGGGAGCAAGTGAAGCAACCGGCGTCAGCAGCAGAAGAAAATGGGATGCACAGTGACACGACAGAATTAATGTACTCTCTCTTTCTCTCTCTCTCTCTCCTCCTCTATCTCTCTCTCTCTCTCTCGGCCATCCCACGCAGTATAAAAGGAGATCCGGGTGAGAGAGTGATGAGGACATCACTGACGAGCTCCCTGTCACTGACGTGCTTGCTGATGGAGTAGAAAAGCGACAAGACGGCATGAATCCTCAAGCCATACCATTCAAGTCTTCATCAACTAAAGTTCAAAAAGTTAGTTACAAGGTCAAAGAAGTCCCTGACCACCGGGCCCAAGATGAGAGGATGTCGAACTCGCTGCCGAGTCCGATTCAGACTTCCAGGACCAGTACACCTTCAAACGGACGCTCAGATCACATACGGCGTCCAAATGAGGCAAATAAGGACTCAACGGAAAGCTTATGAGATAAGCTTTCCAACGGATCCAACTACACCTCCAAAGTCCATCCAAGTCAACGGGAATCGCGAAAACAAGATGACGGACAGAAACTTCCCGGCGCTGCGTCTCCGTATTTTTGGGCCCAAAGCCCGTGTACCCGTAGAGTTAGGGTTGAGCACGTGTGGGCACCTGTTTGGGCGCCCCTCCTCTGGCCGCCGCCCTACATAAGTCCCACGCTGTGCTTCGTTTTAGTTGGGTTTTGTTTAGTTGATTTCGTCACGGTTGTGTGAGATTTCGCCTTGTTCTTCTTGTGTCGGCTAGACTAACAGGACCGAGTTTCTAAACCCATTATTCTTAATATATATTTGCAATTGAGATTGCTTATTTTGTGTTCTTGCTCGTTCTTCGGTTGCTTGCAGGAATCATCCTTCGTGGACAGGTCGATCGCGCCTCTGGTTCGGTCGGTAACAATCGTCGTGGTGGTTTAGCGATCGCCGGGATTTTCAGTTCATTTGTGGGGCTGGAAGCCGGATCGTTTAGGTCTCCGTGACTCCTACAGAGTTATCCTTTTTGTTTCTCACCAGAAGATCGGGACCCCACGTCCGCGCCCATCAAGTGGTATCAGAGCATTCGTTGCATGGTGAGAAATTTTCGTTTTCTGTTTAGTAGATTGGTTTCATACCTAGAGTTCAGAAAATTGCCAAAAAAAAAAATCTAAGCTCTTTGAGCCTTTGCTATTACCGCATAGTTTAATTCTTGTTGAATTTGTGTTCATTGTCGAGTCGTTGCTGGTTTTAGCGTTTAATCTTTAGAGTTTCGAGTTCGAGTCACGTAATTGTCACAGTGTTTTCTTTTTGTTCGTCGTTGTTCTTGTGTGTGTTCTTGTTTGTTGCTTCATCTTCTCTAAAAAAATTCTAGCTCACGAATTTCCATCCAAAGTGTGGCCTTTTCCAATCCGAATTCACTCGTATTCCTTCCATTGCCTGGCAGAAACAAATAAAGAGTCCGAGCCAACTCTTTCCATCCAATCCGAAAAGGAAACAAACTCCCCTCATCTTTTGGGGTTCGGCCAGCCCATAACCGAGTGCCGCACAATTTTCCATCCATAGCAAGCTGCGATTTTCACCTTCCCAAATTACACCAAATAAAAGAGTAGCAGCTTGTTTTTCCATATTGGGTATTAGCTGAACCGTCACCTTCCATATAGGAGCCAAACAAGGTAATTTCCAGCCAATCAAAGCCATAATTGTGTTCACATTGTTGCTTGCAGGCTGCAGCCATATATAATATCCTTTCCATTGCTGCAGTTTGACCGTGAGTTCACTATCCAAGAAATCAAGGTGTCAGTTGATTTCCCTGGTGCAACGTTGTCTTAGCTAGCATCGAGAGGCAGACAAAAAAAAAACAAAACAAAAGGCAGGTGCAAATTAGAAAGAGCCGCACCATAAAAAAAGAGTGAAAAAAAGAAAAGTGAAAAAAAGAGAAGGAAAAAAGGAGAGAAGGAAAAATTTGAAGAGTTTCATCTTCGTGATCAGCATCTGTTCTGTGACATCGTCTGTGATTAGGCTCGCGTCTTTAGCACGGTTTAGTCTAGGACCAGCACAGTACCGACGTTTGAACACTTATTCAACTTGATTTTACTAGTGTGGTTCTAGTATATCTTTTGCTACAAATTAAAAGCATGCCCAAGCTCCACCTTCTTACCAAGCAGGAACGGATACTAGCTATCGCTTTACCACCTCGTGCGCTGAAGTTATCACTGATCAGTTGACGGTCGTACCTACTGCTTACTATGTAAGAACTGGTAAGAGTAAAAGATAGGTTAGAGAGAGTTTTGCCACTCACATAACCCAGTAGAGCATAGGATACATATATATTGGTGATTAATAAACGGCCCACCTTAAGATAGGCTTTAGGCTGATTCCATACCGGTCCACCGCACGAACGGAAGGTCCAGAAGGCCTCCCTTGGCCGTGCTAAAGGAAGCGTCTAGCCTGCCAGGGTCTTCCCCGGGCTTGACCAGGTCAACTGCGTCTCCCTGGGTCCTTGCCAGGGGCATGGCGCGCCTCCCGGGCTATCCTTAGCTCGGGAAAGGGCCCCACGGACAGTCCGTCTGTTTGTAGGCAGGTAGCGACAACTGTCACGTCCCCCTACACTTTCCCCGGCCTTGACCGGGAAGAACTGTGTCTCTCCGGGAACCCGCAGCCCGGGAAAGAACACGCGGGCAGCTCGGTTTGTCGTTTGCCCTCCTTGGCAGGCAGCGAACGGTTGTTATGCTACGCGACGCCCCCAATGGGCGGCGTGAGGCTGGTCCGGTCCAGTCAATGCTATATTGAGGATAAAGGGAAAGTGCTTTCTCCCTAAAGAAGTTTTCTCCCCGTATCGGCATCTCAAGACAAACACGTGTCCAGTACTAACCTGACTAGCTTCTTCCTGCAGGCTCGAGACCAGACAGAGTCCCGGAATGAGATAAGAACATCGCCACTAAAGCAAAGACCGGCGCGGGGCCCGCCGCATCAACCTTGGGCGATCCGCTGCGCCTATAAAAGGCCGATCCCGATTCCTGCAAGGGACCCGACTCTATCACGCACAAGACACGCATCCGAAGTTTCCTTAGCAGCAGTCCTAGTCCTTAGTCACCACCATTGTAAGCTCGAGATCGGTGTCTTCAAGCCCGGTCTCGGCACCTCTTGTACTGTTTTCCACAATATAATCAACAAGACTGGAGTAGAGCTATTACCCGGCAGTGGGGCTCGAACCAGGATAAATCGCTTGTGTCTTCGTGGTTTGTATTCCTTTTTTCCTTCTTCTCCCCCCTTTCTTTCTCCTTCTTCACCGTTCAAAGGACCTGTACCCGGATCGCCAAGTCGCACCAGGCGTAGTCTGGGAAGACCGCGCGGCCTGAGCCCCCGTAGGCTCGGCCGCCACCCAGGCTGCTGAGAAGGGTTGTCGTTGGGCCTCACTCCAACTACAAATTCGTCTGCCGGTCCATGGACCCGCTGCTCTTCAAGAGCGCGATTCCCAGACACCGACAGCTGGCGCCCACCGTGGGGCCCATGACTAGCCCTCAGCACTCCGTTCCCTCGGACATGGCTGAGATTCCGAGCAACGATGAGGCCCTGGACCTCGAGTTCGATGAGTGCGATGATCTGGACGACTTGGTCCCATCGTACGAAGGCTGGCGAGAGGAGTACCTCGCCGACGCCGGGGCTGATGAGATGGAGGTGGATGCCTCTCTCGCTCCAGGGGTAGATTTTCGCCCCGAGGAGTCGCTCCCAGAGCTGGACCCCTCCGTCACCCATGTCAGCGAGACTCCCATGGAGTTCGAGCTGCTTGGTGACACCGCTGCCTCCACTGGCAACACCGGGACGTTTCCCTCGGCCTCGCGCACGTCCCGCTGCGTCTTCGCCTAGGAAATTCTTTAACGGTGCCGTCCGTCACGTCATGGATGGGATCTGCGAGGAGGACCAACGCCAGCGCACTCCATCGGGCCGTCCACCGGTCGACTCCCTCGTCGAGACGATGATGAATCCGCTCCTGCGCAGCTAGCAGAAGGCGCGCGCCATCACCACGGTCGTCCGCGACCTGGAGAAGGACCCCCGTGGCTTCACCATGGCGGACCTGTGTCATGCCATTGCTGAGGGCGTCGGTGCTATCACCTGCGGCATCGCCATGCACGAGGAACAAAATGGTGGCGGTAGCCCGGACACCTGGCGCAGGAGCCAGTCTAGCCACAGCGGCACTAAAAACCGCTCCAGCCATGACGGCGCTCAAAGCCGCTCCCGCCGCAACCGCAGCCGATCGCACCAGGCCAAGGCAGCCTCCTCTGCCGGCGGTTCGTCACGCGCCCCGGGCGAAGTATTTTCCCGCCTGGGCCCACTTCGGGATGCCTCTTCCCCGAAGGCAGCTCCAGGATGTTCCGCCTTCTCCCACGCTCTCCGTGAGGCGCCATGGCCACCGAGGTTCAAGCCCGGGCCAATCCAGAAGTTCGATGGGAGCAAGAATCCCGAGGAGTTCCTGTCCATCTACACCACCGCCATCCGGGCCATGGGGGGAGACGAGGCCGTCATGGTCAACTATTTCCCCACTGTGCTCGAGGGCATGGCCCGAACCTAGTTGTTCAACCAACGGCCTGGTTCCATCCACAGCTGGGCCCAGCTTCAAGATGCCCTCCGCACGAGTTTCTAGGGATGTTACGCCCGCTTTGGGCGCCCCCAGGACCTCAAGCTCGTGGTGCAGCGAGACGACGAGAGTCTCCAGAATTTTGTTTGCCGGTTCGTCAGAGCCCGCAACACGATCCCCTGCATCTCGGACGAGGCTATCATCGAGGCCTTCAAGAACGGTGTAAGGGACCGGCGCTACAAAGAATATCTCGAGCTCCACCCGGTCTACACCGCGATCGAGCTCTTCCGCACCGCCGCCCTCTACGTCAATGCCTCTGTGGCAGTGGAGCGCAAGAGGGGCCGCGTCAAGAAGAAGGCCAAGACCGTCGACGGCCCGGGCAAGGCCGAGGCAGAGAAGAAGAAGAAGAAGTGGCCGGAGCAACCCGTCAAGTTCGTCGCGGCGGTTGAGCCTGATCGGCCTAAGAGCCCGCCGCCACAGCGCCCGCCGCAGCAGCGCCAGCAGCGACCTCCCCAGGCCGGAGGCAGGCCACGCGGTGGCCAGGGGCCTCCTCAGGGTCGGCCTCCCCACCCACAGCAGCAGCAGAACAGAGGTGAGGACCCGTTCCATGACCCTAGTCTTTTTTGCCGCCTCCACCAGCGTCCCGGCCACGACCTGCGCAACTGCCGCACGTGGGCCCGTCAGATGGAAGACTTCTACGCTGGCCGCAGTCCCATGCCCGAGCTACCTGAGGGCACAGCCGCAGCACCTCCTCTGCAGGGCGGCCAGGACCAGGGCTTCCCTGAGGCCCAAAGGTGGCACTGCAGCCGCAGGAGCCCACTAAAACCATCGTCCTCACGGAGTCAGACCCCTCCAAGGTGGTCCACGTGGGGACAACCCTCGAGCCTCAATAGGAACTCAAGCTCATTACCTTCCTCCGGGCTAACAAGGACGCGTTTGCATGGGAACCGTCCGATATGCCTAGTGTCCCAAGGAAGGTGATCGAGCACAGGCAAGCTGTCCGGCCTAACAAGAAACCGGTAAGGCAGTGTCAGAGGCGTGTTCCCGACTGGAAGGCCAAGATCATCCAAGACCAGCTCAGCAAGCTACTTCGTGCGGGCTTCATCCGCGAGGTACAGCACTCCGATTGGCTTGCGAACCCAGCCGTCGTCCAGAAGAAAGAAAGCAAGTGGCACATGTGTGTCGACCATCGCGACCTTAATTCCGCCTGCCCCAAGGATAACTATCCCCTTCCACGCATAGATCAGCTAGTTAACGCTACGGCAGATTCAGTTTTGATGAGTTTCCTGGATGCTTATTCCGGTTACCATCAGATCGCACTGTGTAAAGAGGACGAGGAAAAAAACCGCCTTTGTAACGCCTTTCGGCACATTTTGCTACACGACCATGTCCTTCGGTCTAAGAAATGTTGTTGCCATGTTCCAACGTTTCATGCAAAAAAACTCTCCCTGATCAAATAGGGCGCAACGTAGAAGTCTACGTGGACGACATCGTAGTCAAGAGCAAGGACACCCAGGACCACGTATCCGACCTACTAGTTGGCGATTCTTACGGTCAAAGAAATTAATCTGCAAGCAGACGAATATCGCTTGTAGTTTTCACCAGGAGTATTCCTAGAGTTATCGACTCCACAGGGAACGATGGTTTTAAAGAGATAATCTTCTATATCTTAATTATTTAAAATACCAGCCAGTCTAGGTAACGGGGGTTAGGATAAATGAAAAGACCGGGACACACACACACACACACGATAAATATTCACCCAAATAAAGAGAAAGCTACACTAGCTAGATAGACAGTTGGGAGGACAACGAGACAAGTTTAATAAGTTCACAAAGTAGTGTGATTCAGTTTAATTGAGCTAGCTTAGGATAATCAACTAGTGGTCCACTTGATATTCGTCGTCGGAGCTCGGACACTCACTACCACCCGCTATCCTGAATTGGAATCCCGAATGGTTATCATCGTTCCGATTTGGCTCTACTGGTCCAAAGCCGAACGCTGTGGGTTACGCACGAGATACTAAGTATCTACGGATGGATAGGGCTGTCACCACCTACCACCTACCACATATATGTGGGCCCGGGTGTAAACCGAGTTAGTCCTAGTCTCAGACACCACGTCTGCGACTATTCCTAATCAATCTTCCTCAGTACTAAAAGAAGTTGATCTAGGTTCAATGCCTGGCTCTAACAGTATATGAGTGAGAACCTAAACTGATTCCAGACGAATATAAGCTACCGGTAAAGCAAATCTACACAACTCATTTATGCAGATATACTCAGCTCAAATAAAGTTCAACACTATAGCAATGAATGAAGTAATCTCACTAATTGAAACAATTAGGAAAGGGTACAAGAGCTATTACCCGAATTCCCGAAGACACTTCCGGAACTCCGAGCGTCAGCTCGACTTGACTCTAACTCCCAACTTCTACTAACTAAGAGCTACTCTACTAAGTGGAATGAAAATGTG
>SPJY01005689.1:1299186-1354133 GCA_005191435.1 Raddia distichophylla
TGAATAGTGACCCAAACAAAAATCATATTTGAGATCTAGAAGGTATGTGGATCATAGATATGGGCTCAGAATCTCCAGATGTGACTAAGTGGTTCGGACTGTCCGAGGGGTCCCACGGACAGTCCGGTAAATCGAATAAATCCAGACAGAGAGCTCAACTGGAGGGTACCTCGGACAGTCCGAACCTTCGGACAGTCCGAACCGGACAGTCCGATAATTCTGAATATTCAAACAGAGAGCGCGTCTGGAGGGTGCCTCGGACAGTCCGACCCTTCGGATAGTCCGAGCCAGGGCACGGACAGTCCGGACACAGAGAAGTGTTTTGGTCTTGTAAATAGTGGGGAATCTAATGGGTGACCAAGATTTGACCTAGAACCATCTTTTGAGCACCAGAGTCACCTCACACTAGATTTCTCGTCGAATCCCTCTTTATAGTACGGCCGTCCTTAGACTCAATAAAATAAAGATTACACAAGAATAAAAGAGCTTCCAATCGAATAATACTCCAAGTTCTTCGATAATTCTTCATTCAAATGATTTCCAATCTATTTATCTGTCCACAACTCAATTAAATCGTTAGTAGGAGTCCTTAGTAGTTGGCATCAATCACCAAAACAAAATTAGGGGCCTAGATGCCTTTTCAATCTCCCCCTTTTTGATGATTGATGACAACCACTAAAGCTTCAAATCGATAAAACCAAAGGTGACATAAAGAAAGCTCCCCCTAAAGATATGCATGGAATAAAACCAAAAATCTCCCCCTATGTCTAGCAATTATAGCACAAATCCAAAATTTAACCAACAATGCATATGGCAAGTTAAGCACTCAAATTTTACCAAATACCACAAAGATTACAGCAGTTCACTAATAAAGATTATTACAGGCACAAAGGTTCAAATTGAAATTGTTCAACAACAAGCATAGGCACAAAAATTCAAATAGCACAGGCACAAGGTTCAAATAGCACAGGCAGAGCATAGCATTTTGAAGCTCTCCTTCTCCCCCTTTGTCATCAAGCACAAAAAGAGATATGGGGAGAAAAGAGAGATGCCGACTCAATCATATTCATCTTCATCGCTGCCTTCCTCGCTTTCCTCTTCTTCTTCTTCTTCGTCGTCGCCTTCTGCCTCCTCTTCGGTGACGGGCGCTTTGCCCCTGGGATCAAGATGGCCGAAGATGGCTTGCTCGGTGAATTCTTCATCTTCTCCACTTGACTCCGCCTCAGAGCCGTCGGGAGAGCACTCCAACTCCATGCTGCGCTTGATGTCCTTCACATGTTGTAGAGTCTTCTTGGAGTGGCGCGAGATCTTCTTATAGTTCTTCTGTCCAAGACAAAAGATGGCTCGAAGGGCATTGAGAATGCCGGAGGACCTAGAAGTGGAGGGAGTGGAGGAAGTGGAAGCTGGCTTAAGAGGAATTTTGCGGCCAGTGGTGATGGTCCTAATTTTCAACCCTGAGTGCTTTTCTTCCTTCACAAACTGCAGCTTTGTCACTGATTCAATCATCTTCATAATTAAAGGCGCATAGGGACAGCTTCTGATCGGCGAGATAGTAGTGATGCGAATCTCTTCCCAAATAAAATCGAAGACATTGAATGGTCTTCCATCGGGCTTGACCTTGAGCATAAGATTCCTTTGATGCCCCGAGACATTGCTTGCATCTCCACCCCTTGGAGTCATGGTTTTCCTGAATAACCTGTTCAAGTAGTTGTAGTAGGGCTTCATGCCCACAGTGGTACCATACTTGATTTTCATCTCATCATCATACATGGTCTCCATCCTCTCAGGAGCTAAGACCTCCTCATTATGAAGCTTGTATCCAATGTCCAGCTCCTCCCTAGTGAATCCTAGAATAGCTCCAAACCTTTTATAGGACACAGAGTACCACTCTCGGCAATTCCCTCAAATCTGAACCATCACCTTGACCTGCGGAGTCCCTGCCTCTGAGTATAGGAGACAAGGAAGCAAATGCGGAGTCCCTGCTGGTTAGTCGAGTCTAGATCGGTTTAGCTGTCTTTGATCCAAATCGAGTCCTACTCGGTTTGCCCCGCTAGCCGCCTTGTGTTGTTATCCCGCCATTGCAAACCATAAATAGGTCCCAAACCGCCTTGTGTTAATTGCCCTGCATCGCTAGCCCTCCAATTCATCCACCGCACACCCATTGTTCGTCGCCGAAACGTAGAAAAACAGCAAAACAGGCTATCGAGGAACCCTGATCCGGAGACCCTTCGGTAAAACAACCATAACTTTCTCATACAAACTACGATTTGGGTCCACGACCACTCGTTGGAAAGATATCGACGAGATACATCCAATCAAAACTCACTACGTATGTTTTGGTCAAATTTGGAACCCGAAATTCCATCAGAAAGACCACCTATTCGGCCCCCCGAAGTTCCACACGCTTTTCAGAGCACACTCCAGAAATTGTATCGGCCACCCCAACCTCCGAATTGAGGGGAAAACACCTCTGTATCCATATTTCTGTGTTTCTGAGGGTGGAAAAAATATTAGAAAAATCATACAAAAATAAAAAAATTTGGTACAAGAAAGAGGCCGCGCCGACAAAAGAGCCGCGCAGAGATTAAAAGAAAAGGAGAGAAGAGAAGTTGGTAAGGGAGTTCTCTGTGTTCAATCACAGTGTGCTTAGTCTGATCTTAGCCTTTGTGCCATTCTTTTGTGCTATCTCTATATTCCAGCTTGACCTACATCTAATACTAGGTGAGTTCCAGTACTTGTACTACTTTGGCCTATTATTCAAATTTGTATTGTTGTTTGAACAATTGTTATCCTTTGCTACATATATAAGCCTGTCCAAGCTCCACCATCTACTAACCAAGCAGGGACGGATCCTAGCCATCGTTTTACCACCCTATGCGTAAGAAGTTATTGTCGACCAGTTGCCGATTGTGCCTACTGCTTGCACGGTAAGAATTGGTAAGAACAAATGATAGGTTAGAGAGAGAGCTGTTGACATCCACACACAACAGTAGCATATAGTATATATATTCTTGTGTGTTCTTTTTGCTCCCACTAACCATGTTAGGATAAAGTAATAATGAGTCCGTGCTTAACGCTGATTTCGTGAAGTACATGGAGGACCAGCAAAAGGCTATGGCTGATATGGCCAATAGCATTACTCAACTGACAAATGCAAACACCCACGGGATGAAACGGCTCGAGAGAAGGATTGTCAACTTGATCACGAGAATGGAAGACATTGAAAGAAGAGTTCCTGCTGACCGTCGCTCTTGAGCTGATGAGGTTGAACAAGCTGAGGATGAGTATGTTGCTGATTCCGAGGCTGATGATGGATTCAATGTGAACAATGATCGAGACCATCGGAGACTAAGCACAACCGACAAGGTATGGCAAGAAATCGTCAAGGTAATCGTGAGGTACGTGATGACTCATTAGTCAAGGTTAAATTGACAATACCTCCATATGCTGGTAGATATGATCCTGACGCTTACCTTGATTGGGAATTATTGGTAGATAAATTTTTTTATGTTTTATTGTCTCTCCTGAAAACCAAATTAAGATTGCTGTTAGTGAATTCATTAATTTTGCATCTATTTGGTGGCATGAAACGTGTAGAAGAGGAAATGAACCTACCACCTGGCAAGCCTTAAAACGTGCCATGCACTCTAGATTTGTTCCTTCATATTATGAGCGAGATTTGTTGAATAGGTTGCAACGTTTAAATCAAAATAGCAAAACAGTTGAGGAGTATTATCAAGAACTACAAATTGGTATGTTGCGATGTGGTTTACAAGAGAGTGAGGATGCAAAAAATATCTAGATTTTTGGGTGGGTTAAACTGTGAGATTCAGGATATACTTGATTATAAAGAATACAATTCTATCACTCGTTTGTTCCATCTTACTTGCAAAGCAAAAAGGGAAGTACAGGGACGACAAATCAGGACGCCAGGAAACTTCAGTGGTTCATTAAAGTCAAACCTTGAGGCTGCAAAGGTTCCATCGTCAACACTTCATCAAGCATCACCGCCCGTTGTTCCTTCTACCTCTGCGACACGAGCTACGAGTGTTAGTAAGAATTCAGCGGCGCAAGCTCCTGTCAAAGGTGATTCTTCTGTCGCATCCATAGGTTGTACTCGCGACATTCAATGTCTCCGTTGTAAGGGATTGGACATACAAAGCGTGATTGTCCTAGTCAACGTGCTCTCATTATTCGTGAGGATGGTGAGTATTCTTCTACTAGTGAACATGAGGATGATATTACTTTAGTTGTCGCTAACCCCGCAGGTCTCGAAGTTGCCGAAGAAGAGGTGTTTGATACATCGACAACGGAAGTTTATCCAACACTTATCGTGACCCGTGTATTGGCTGCACAACCAGAACGGTCACAAGAAACTCAGCGGCATGATCTATTCCAAACCAAGATGGTTGTCAACGACTATGCGGTGCCCGTCATCATCGACGGAGGAAGTTGCAACAACTTTGCGAGTGTTGACATGGTCGAGAAGTTTGGCTTGACCACACACCCGCATCCACATCCATATTACATTGAATGGTTCAATTCTTGCGGTAAGCTCAAGGTAACTAAGATTGTTCGAATTCACATCTCTCTTGGGACTTATCGTGATTACATAAATTGTGATGTTGCACCCATGGATGTTTGTTCTATTTTTTTTGGTAGACATTGGATTTATGATGTAGATACTGTTCATCTTGGTAGGTCTAATGAATATAAATTTATGTTTAAGGGAAAGAAATATGTGCCACAATCGTATAACTTCGTATAATGTATGCTATACGAAGTTATTACGTACTGAACCAGGATAAAAACCCTGTCTCCCTGTTCGCTGTTGTTCGTTCTGTTCGGCGTGTCTCCTATCTCACTCTTGAAGAACCTTAGTTGACTTGGGTCAATATCCCAACCGTCGACAGATACGTTCTTCTTACGATCCCCCTCTTCCTCCCCTGGGTCATCACGCCTAGTCTTATACCACGAAGTTTTGCACACTGGACAAGTTTCCAATTTCTCGTACTCATTCCGATAAAGGATACAATCATTACGACATGCATGTATCTTTTGCACCTCCAACCCTAAAGGGCAAATGACTTGCTTGGCGTCATATGTACTTTCAGGCAGCGTGCTACCCTTTGGAAGCAACTTCTTTATTAGACATAACAACTCGTCGAATCCTTTGTCAGACAATCCATTGGTAGCCTTCCATTGCAAGAGTTCGAGTACAGTACGCAACTTTTGGTGTTGGCAGCCTGGGTACGACAGTGTACCGTAGTCCTCCCACATGCGCTTAAACCTTTCGTACTATCTTCCATTTTCGTAGTCTATTTCTACATCTAGCAGCATCTGTTCTAGGTTATCATCGCCAAACTTCCCCAATGTATCTTCGAAAGAATAGTGTTGGCCAGCGTCCGGAATATTGTCTTCTTCTTCTTCGTTGTCTTCCCTTATAATTTCTTCTTCACCGTGCTTGGTCCAACAGGTATAGTTTGGCATGAACCCTCTTGTAAACAAATGGAAGTGAATGTGGTCGGATCCTTGCCACACCTTTTCATTCTTGCAGTCCATGCATGGACAACATATCTAGCCCGACGTCGTGCGCGCAGTTGCCGCACGAAGGAAACCGTCCAAACCCTGCAAAAACTCCGGGCAACATCGATCTGTGTACATCCATCGCCGGTCCATCTACATTATGTTACACAAAGATAATGAATTATTGAACAATTCCCAAAATCCAAATTAAAATAATAGTTAATTTCTAAAAAAAATCTACCTATTATTAAAACAACTATATTGCAATGCATAATTTTACATTGCTTATAATATAATTATTATTTGCTCGACAAGTTATTCAAAATCTAGTTTCAAAAATTATGCAAATTACGTTCATACACGACAAGTTCTTGCCTCTTAATGAGGCACACAAAAGATCAATCGATTGATCGATGCCTACATTCAAAATTATTCATCAATCATTAAACCAAAATTGACCTAAAATTGATATAGATCCACACCTTCAATGCGAGCTACATCATAAATCAAACAAGTTCTAAGCTCAAACTACAAAAGAACGAGCTACACATCGATGTACATTGATAATTTTCTTGGATCATAAATGGGGAAAAAAATCAAACTTTATCCATGTTTCAAGCAAAATTGAAGCACCATATAACACCAAATATAGACCAACGAAGTTGCCAACCTTGCTTAACTTTTGCTTTGAGTAAATTGTACAACAAATTAAAAATTTGGGCAGTACCTACCCCTGATCCCCTTCAGCTCTCGGCCGCCACTGTGCTGCCCTGGTCGTGACGACTTAGGCGCCACTGTGCTGCTCTGGTCGGGACTGGGGAAGAAGAAGCAGTTCAAATACTGCAGTCCAGTACCGGTTGAATCCACAAACCGGTACTGAATCCCCAAGGCGCCAGGTGGGCAAACATTACCGTCCAGTTAGTAACGGTTGGAGCCATGAACTGGTACTAACATGGTCCCACGGCCCCTTAGCCGTTGAACCGTTACTGTTGCCACTGCCAGTCCCGGTTTGGCCCCAACCGGTATTGATGTGCCGGTAGGGAAGGCCCTTTTTCTAGTTGTGCACATTGGGTCTTTGTTCAGTGTCAACCAGTTCACCGACCTCACCAACGAGCAATTTACTGGATTTTGGGAGTGGATACAAGTCGTTATATGTTTAGTTATTTGCATCTATGGGATTAATATAGTTGTGAAGTTATTTAGCAGTTTACATTAGACTTAGTGGATGCAAGAAATGAGAGATGAATAACATGGAGCTCGTACAAGTCAAGTCATGGAATTGATGTGGCGAAAATCACCATTTCTTGAGAGTAGTTGAGTGAATGCATTTGAATCCCATGAGCATTAGTAGTTAGGAGCATGATATATACACAAGTTGAAGGACACTGACGCCGCCGTTAAGGTGAAGGCAATGTTTAGGCCAAACACAAATGGCGTGTTTGATTACGGGATGAGCTTAGTTGAGCTTGGTCGACGCATGCAGTCCCGTCGAAGCCTAGTTGAGCTCATGCAATCCAATTTGTTTGGCTTGATTGCATCGGTGGAGCCTCACCCGCAGCAACACATGTTGGGTTACTTGCAAGGACCTCACTGGAATACCTAGGTCCAGCTGCTACTTGCCTCGTCGGAGCCCCTCTCAGCGCCGCTATAGAGGATGGAGCATCCAAATATGTTATTCGCGCACCTCGTCGGACCTCCCCTGCGCCGCTGCTGAGGCCGTAGCAGCTGGATCAGGTCACCGGATGGCTCGTCGAAGCTCGATCCCTCACGCTGCAATGGGGATCAAAGCACCCAACCCCCTGATATGTTCGTCGCGCACCTCGTCCGAGCTCTCTCACTGCAGGAAACGTAAACAGAGTCGACTACCAAACACTAAATCGACGCCCAAATACTAAATCGACGCCCAAGAATCTACCGTCGATACTCTCAACATAGTATCGATGGCTATATATAAGCCGTCAATACAACGCTAGCGAACAAGGCAGTATCGACGGCCACAATAAAGCCGTCGAGTTTTCTCTGAGTAGGCTCACGGAGAAGTGGCCTGGGCTGACGCCGTCTATGTTTCTCGACTGCTAACAGTGTTTTCGTCGATACAAGTTTAAACAGTATCGACGGCTAACAATAAGCCGTCGATACTGTTAACATTTTTTCCTATTCCCTTTTTGTTTGAATTTTATTTCAATATTTGTCCAAAATTGCTATGATTTTGAAATAAAAATTAGCAATGTTGCATTTTGTTAATTATTTGGGTAGGTATTTTTGTCATGTTTGAATTGAGGAATATTGAACAGATATTGCTTGTTAATTAAAGTACTAAATAATGTTTAAATTTCTGAAATTCAATTTTAGTAGTCAAAAATTCAAAAAAATGCTAGGTGCGGGCGTGCGGGTATCGATTATTGAGTAGTGGGGAAAACCTAAATTTAAAATCAGAAATGAAAATAATTTAAATTGAAATGGGATGGTTAACGTTGCTTTGTTCACATGAAATACAAAACTCTAAGTGAACTTCTCCGGAAAGCTTCAGGTTTCAAAGGGGTGACCTCAAATGAAGTTCTAAATTTTTTGATTTTTTTTTCTAGATTTGTAATTTACAGTAAAAAGTAACATGGAATAGTTTGAACATTTGAAATTAGGTTTTTCAAATTTATAAAATTTAAACAGAGTGGTTTGACCATTGATGCCCCTCAGGGGGGCTGCCCTCGAGACAGGCAATGTAATCGACGGCTTTGCTTCGTACCGTCGATACTACGGACCTTACTCGACCGTAGTCAACAGAAACCCTCGGGATACTTAGTCTCGACGGTTTTCTCACAAGCCGTCGATACTATCTTCCCCGACGAGTATGTCGACTACTGGGTTCTAGGCCGTCGATACTGAGGAGTCAGCTACCAGCTTAGTGTCGACGACCAGATATAAGCAGTCGATATATGTGAGCAGTATCGACGACTGGTAATGTGCCGTCGACACTAAGGCGGCCGTTACACATGCTGTGTTGACGGTTTAGTACACGCCGTCGAGACAGTAAAATTGTATAGGTCTGTGTCGATGGCCTAGGGTTAGCCGTCGATACTGGTCTAGTTATAGAGGGCACGCGGCCTCGGGGACTTAGCGATTTCGCTAAGTATCCAGCCTCCACGCCGCAGCGCCGCGCCGCCTCCACGCCGCCTCCCCGCCGCCGCGCCGGGCCTCCTCTAGGCCGCTGCGCCGCCTCCCCGCCGCCGTCGAGCCTCCTCCACGCCGCATCGCCGCGCCGCCTCCACGCTGCCTCGCGCCGCGCCGCCTCCCCGCCGCCGCGCCGCCTCCCCGCCGCCGTCGAGCCGCCTCCACTCCGCCGCGCCGCCCCGCCTCCCGTAATAACTTCGTATAGCACCGCCGCCGCGCCGCCTCCACGCCGCCTCCCCGACGCCGTCTAGCCGCCTCCACGCCGCCTCGTCGCCCCTGCGCCTAGCCGCCTCCCGCCCGCCGACTTCTCCCCGCCGCCGCCAGGCCGCCTCCCCGCCCGCCGCCGCCTCCCCGCCGTGGTACCGCGCCGCCTCGGGCCGCCGCCTCGGACAGTCGCCGGCCCTCTCCGTCGACTGCTCCACCGCTGGACCGTCCCGCACCGCGTCCACTCTCGACTGCACCCGCTCCGCCGGCCGCCTTCGCTGCCCCATCTCCACCGCTCCCGCGCCGCACGCCTCATCCCGCCGGCCACCCCGTGAACTTCTGCAATGACATCGAGGTACTTTCCCGGGCTTTTTTTTTTCAAATGTTGATAGTATAGTGTCGACGGCCACTAATGTTTAGTCGAGACTAATTATAATATAATAATCTATTTACCATGTGATTAGCTAGCGTCCTTGGATAAGTTTAGTGGATGTCACCTATAGCCGTACATCTCCCGTTCGGAAACGGCACATCTCGTATGGAACACGGACGGTGATTCGTTGTGTTCTAATACGAGATGTGACACGCGTTTTTGAATTGTCCAGTGGAGCCCCTTATGGGTGTCCCAGTGGACAGCCTACGAACGACCGTTCGAGCACACGTCGCGTTGTGGTACCGGAGGCTTCGAGATGAGGTTTTCGACGGCATGACCCTAAGAGGTTCTCCTGTGCATAACATAAGTGCTTGGGAGTTTTTATCGGCTCCCTGGCCATCGTTGCAATAGGAGAACCCCTAGGGTTATGCTGCCGAAATCTCGTCTCAAACCCCCAGTACTGCAACGCAACGTATACTCGAGCGGTCGTTCGTAGGTGGGTTTAGAAGCCTTCCAAAACCTAATGTAAACCCTTCATGTGCGACTATGGCTGACAACTCAGATGGAAGAAGACAGAAGTTGGATGTACGAAGGATGGCAATGGAACGGACACCACTCGGACAAATGGTACGGCAAGATCGAGATATTCCTGTATCGTGCTTTTCAAGATGCTGTAAACGCAAACACCCGGGTAACTTGTCCATGTGTTGATTGCGGGAACTGTAAGAAAAGAACCCGCGCTCAGATGGAGATAGACATGTATACGCATGGCTACAAGGCCGAGTACCGTCGATGGGTCTATCATGGGGAGAGTCGTTGGGCGTAGGCACCAGCACCGCCACCCCCAACCGACGAAGGCTTCGATGAGATTGATCGGGTGAATGATATGATGGATGACTTCGATCATAATTTCCCGGACGCTGAGCCACCCACAACGTTGTCTAACTTCATGGAGCTTCTTGAATCTGCAAAACAACCTTTGCACGATTGCACAACGGTGGCCCTCTTGTCTGTTGTTGCTCGTATGTTAGCAATTAAGTCCAAATACAATTTCTCTATCAACTGTTTCGACGAACTCATATCGTTGTGATTCGATGTCCTTCCTGAAGGCCACAAGATGCCTTCCAGTTGGCACGAGTGTAAGAAACTTATAGGTGGTCTCGGAATGCCATATAAGAAGATACACTATTGCCCGAACCATTGTATTATTACAGAAATGATGCGGGTAAACATTCTTGTGATAAATGTGGGGAGTCAAGATATGTCGAGGTAGAGGACGATGAAGGAAACAAGAGGCAGACTAGTGTGGCGAGGAAAGTGCTCCGCTACTTTTCGCTGACGAAACGTTTAGAACGGTGTTTCATGACCGAAGAGACGGCGGAAAAGATGAGGTGGCATAAGGAGGGTAAAAGGCGGGCAAAAGGCCGAAGGGCGACTTGATGGTACATCCGTCAGATGAGGACGCGTGGAAGAATTTCGATCAGAAACATCCAGACTTTGCAGCTGATCCGAGAAATGTGCGTCTAGCAATTGCTGAATATGGGTTCACCCCTTTCAATATGATCGCTGCGTCGTATTCCTGTTGGCCAGTGTTCACTATGCCTCTGAATCTTCCGCCGTCACATTTAATGAAAGAGGAATTCATGTTTCTATCTGTCATCGTGTCTGGTCCAAAGAATTCTGGAAAGAATCTGGATTTTTTCTTGTGACCTTTAGTCGAAGAGCTGAAAGAGTTATGGGACGATGGAGCAATCACGTACGATAGGAAGACGAATACCAATTTTCACATGAGGGCTGCTTTTATGTGGTCCATTCATGATTTTTCGGCATTCGTATAACTTCGTATAATGTATGCTATACGAAGTTATTACGATGGCTGCAATTCTTTCACACTTGGATCACTTGGGCCGCCCTTGGATGCCTCCTCATACGAACGCTTTTCAGTTAACACACGGAGGTAAGGCGTGTTGGTTTGATTGCCACCGTGCTTTTCTGAAGCCGAATCATCCCTTTAGAAAACAGAAGAATACGTTTCGAAGAAACACCGTTGTGAAAGGACAAAAACGTCCGCGATTGACAGTAGCTGACATCAAAGATTTGCAATCAAAGTTGGTGGAAGGGAGAAATGGAATTTATGAGGGTTACGGTGTGTCCCACCATTGGACGCTCAAGTGCAGCTTATACTCGTTTCCTTATGCGGAGGATTTGTTATTGCCCCACAACTTCGATGTCATGCACCAAGAAATGAATGTGGGACAAGCAATTTTTGGTACTAGTTTCGACATTCCTGACAAGAGTAAGGATAATGTGAAAGCACGTCTCGATTGCGCTGAAATATGCAGTCGACCATCAATGAACCTCATAGAAGGAAGGTCAAAGAAGCCCAAGGCTTTGTACTGCCTAACAGTCACCCAAAGGAAAGAAGTTCTTGAGTGGATCAAAAGACAGTTGAAGTTCCTCGATGTATACGCATCAAATATTGGTTGTGGTGTGAGCGTTGCTCAAGGAAAGATACACGGCATGAAAAGCCATGACTTTGATATATTTGTTCGTGATCTCATTCCTGTCATGTTTCGTGGTTACGTGTCTGAAGACGTGATGATTGATATTGGGAATGGCCTAGATCATGTCGTAGCCACAATAGATGACGATGTAAGTGAAGAAGTAAATCCACCCAACCAGCAAGCTCAGCAAACACAATAAGAAGGGGAGGACGACGAGCCTTTCGATGATCCTCTCGATCTAGACGATACATAGTTCTAAGTTGATGGTATTCATAATTGTTAAATTATGTTAAATTTTGTTGTTTTAATATTACTAATATGTGCACTGACATTACTTCAAAATGCAGGATGCCACGCCGACAGTTCAGGAGGAGCGCCTCGCAGGACGAGGACAACGACCTTGACCAGGAGGTCCAGGGGGGCACTCCTGAGTCAGGCCACGAGGGCACGCCAGACCAGGATGACCTAGCACTGACACAGGAGTCTGGGGCCGCTGGGGGCTCTAGCCTGGAGGAGGGCTCCCAGGGCAGTAAGAGGGGACATGACAAGTTGCCCAAGGCGGCGAGATATCCTCACGGGCGGATCGTGATCGAGCCGGGTGGCGACAGGTAATATCCTAATTCTCTAATTTATTCTCAATTAAATCTACTAACTTACTTTTATTCCCTGTAGCAACCTATCCTGTGTCCACCCCAACAACGCTGATACCCAGCCAGTGAACGCACTTGGCATCCTCGTGCGCCAGTACTATCCTGGCATGGTCGAAAAGGAAGGGGCACAACATCCCGCTTACTCTTGGGATGACTACAATGTGGCACCGCACGGGGACAGCACAGCCGCCGAGGAGATAAGGCGGGAGTTCTGGGTGAGTTCGAATATTTCTGTTTTTTACATATCACACATGATTGGCAACTATTGTTCATTCGGATTTATTTCTTTTCAGTTTAGGTATCGTCCGCGTCCGGGTTTGGAGGAGGACGACATCAATCCTGTCATGGATAGGAACGCGAAGCAGAAGGTGTAGGATCTTATGTCGAGTGCACGGGTCACTGCCGTTCAGGATTTCCACAGGTATTCACTTATTTCTTCTGTCTGCCGTATATGGTTTCAATATGACTAATTTACTTTTGTCTTGTCTTCTCAGGATTGTGAAGGGCGAGAAGATCACCCAGGCCGACGCGCGCAAGCTGTACCTCGAGGCTTAAGAGTACGCGCAGGTTCGACCGGACTGGGTGTCGAACGCCCCGGATGCTTGGGAGCACTGGGCCAGCGAGGCGTTCAATGTCGAACGCCCAGGATGCCTGGGAGGCCCCGTCGCAGAACTAGGCCAGCGAGGCGTTTAAGGAAAAGTCCTTGAAGGCTAAGAAAAACCGAGCAGCGATGACAAGCAAAACGATGACCGAAAAGTCGTCGTTCGCTCAGTTAAGGAAAAATGATGGTAATGCTATTCCTTCACTATTTCGATCTTGTTTTCTTCTAATAAGGAATATATCGACACTCCACTTGTACGATGCAGGGCGCCACGACTGGCTAACTTCCGTCTTGGCTGTCGGTGTTCCGGAGGGGCCACATCTCCCAGAAAAAGAATGGCTCCTTCGGGATGGCTCATTCGGTCCTGTGGACTCTGTTGCTGCGCAGCAAGAGGTACGTAATAATATATCAATTTGTTCGTACACAATCATACATCCTAACTCGATTATCTTCACTTCAATGCAGGCACGCTACAGAGAGACTTTCGCTGATAAACATGGCCAAGAGAAGGACCCAGAAAAGGAGCCCCTTGACCCTCTGGTCATACATGAGGCTATGGGCGGGAAGGGCGGGAATGCTCATGGGAAGCTAGCGATCAGAGGGGACCACCTGAGGTATGATACTATCTAATTTATGTACGTGTCAGCTCAGATCATATTTTGTAAACACTAACATCGCTTGTTACAGGTCGGAGGATTACATGCCTCAGGTGAGGGCTGCCCACTCTAAAACGGAGAGCCGACGCGCCTTCAAGGCCCGCATTGAGAGGGAGAGGGAGGAGAGGGAGCGGGAGAAGGAGGAGAATAGACAGCTGATGCAGGCGATGAGAGAGAGTCTGAGGACCCAAGAAGAAGCCAGACAGAGGCAGGAGGCGGAGATGGCAAGGCAACGATAAGAGTTCGAGTAAAGGTTCGCCTATCTGGAGTCGCTCTCTCGACTGGGCGGAGTAATGTCCTTAAACCAAGTACTATCCATCAATATGTCGTTTATTGCAATTTCATTCACAAGTTAGGTGTTCATAAAATTTTAGGCTGGTCCCAGTGGTACCGCTGGCGGTCTGGCCTTCTACGGGGGTCCACCACCGTTTCGCGGTGGATGGACACGGGCTAGGGTATAAATAGCTTCGCCCAGATCTAGCCGTTAAGGTACAGCAAGTGAGATTCGGACTGTCCGTGACACCCCTCGGACAGTCCGAGGTCGGCTGTGAATAGTGACCCAAACAAAAATCATATTTGAGATCTAGAAGGTATGTGGATCATAGATATGGGCTCAGAATCTCCAGATGTGACTAAGTGGTTCGGACTGTCCGAGGGGTCCCACGGACAGTCCGGTAAATCGAATAAATCCAGACAGAGAGCTCAACTGGAGGGTACCTCGGACAGTCCGATAATTCTGAATATTCAAACAGAGAGCGCGTCTGGAGGGTGCCTCGGACAGTCCGACCCTTCGGACAGTCCGAGCCAGGGCACGGACAGTCCGGACACAGAGAAGTGTTTTGGTCTTGTAAATAGTGGGGAATCTAATGGGTGACCAAGATTTGACCTAGAACCATCTTTTGAGCACCAGAGTCACCTCACACTAGATTTCTCGTCGAATCCCTCTTTATAGTACGGCCGTCCTTAGACTCAATAAAATAAAGATTACACAAGAATAAAAGAGCTTCCAATCGAATAATACTCCAAGTTCTTCGATAATTCTTCATTCAAATGATTTCCAATCTATTTATCTGTCCACAACTCAATTAAATCGTTAGTAGGAGTCCTTAGTAGTTGGCATCAATCACCAAAACAAAATTAGGGGCCTAGATGCCTTTTCATACCTTCTGGAGGCAATATGCCGTGGTTACCGCGGAAATCTGCGCGGAAGAATCCATCAGGGTTCTGATCCGCGGATTCCTGCTGCTCTACCGGGTGCGCATTCCACTCAGGGATGCACTGGTAGCGGAAATGCTGGCAGATGGATGGTTTTAGAGGTGCTTTTGGCAAGCGCCTCGCCCTCCTTGTAGGCGACTAGCCCTCTCTTTTCTTCTTCTTGCATCTCCGCGAGCCAGCAACGAGCCCTAGCTCACTGTGCTGTGCCGCGGAATATGTGTAATCCGGCCTAAGAGCCGTTTAATGGAAATCTTTTGAGAAGTCTTATGAAAATCCCTGCATTGATCTTCTGGCTTCAATATCAAATTTGTGACTGACATTGCCTCCAACCGAGTAGTTGAAACTACGCGCTCCTAGACTGACATTCAACGCTTCAGCAAACCTCTCGGGAAAAAGCACTCGGCTACTCGAGTGGTTACCGAGCCTTCTCAAAGAGGTCGCATCCAGCGCTAAACAAAGCCCGGCCCATAATGCGCAACGTAGCCCGTTATCATATATTAGGAACAAGGAAACGAAGTTAGTTCACCCCGCCCATTTTTCGCGCCAGTCTTTTCACCCTTTCCAGCGAACTCTGCCGCCGCCGCTTGGGTTCTCCTTCCTCGCGTTCTCTGCCGCCATCGTCGCTGATCAGCAATGGCGCCTCCGTCTTCCTCCACCCCAAAAGCAACCAAGAGCGCTAAAGAGTGGATGAAGTCCATTACAACCGACCGGAGGCTGCAGAAGCTGGTATCCTCCAGAGTGCTCCCCTCGGAAGAGCTGATCTCGTAGTGCGCCGCCGCCGGTGAGTCTTCCCCCACTCCTCGATCTGACGAGGTAGTGGTCTTCGAATCTTTCTTCCTTTGAGGCTTCGGCCTTCCCTGCTCTTCTTTCTTCCGAGGGTTATTGCGTTTCTACGGGATCGAGGTTACTCACCTTAACCCCAATTCGGTTTTTCAAATCGCGGTCTTTATTCATATCTGCGAGGCATATCTCGGGATCACCCCCCACTTTGATCTCTTTAGAAGCCTTTTCCTCCTCAAGCCCATTCCCAGCAAAACTTCTCCCAGGACATTTTATTTATTTTAAATCTCCCAAAATTTCCGTCATAAAACCTTTCTTTATTTTAACAATTTTCTTTTCGTAGAAATCCTCAAAATACAGGAAAGAATCATAAATGTTTCTTTTTGTCACCTTTGAATCAGCAATTCGTTTTTGTCTTTTGAAGGGGTGAGAGGTATAGATATAACTACCATATGAACAGTCACCAAGCGTGCTCATAACCGAGAGCGCGACTATCATGATAGTGTATATAATACTCTGCAGAGTGTGTACGCTTTACCCTCGACTGCTAGTGTGTTTGCCAAAGTATCGGGGATACAAGCCAAAGACACACACAACACAGAGCCAGTTATTCCGAGAAATATATTGGAAACTATTTATCATTAAATATGGAGCACGCGGGACCGACCCTGGTCATCCCGCTGCCCAATATTTATTACGTACGGCGAGGTAATCATTTGAATGATTGGATACTGTGGCTACAAGGATCGGCCCAAGTACCATTCGTTGGCATCTCGATTTCAAATTGGAATAGTTTTCGGTAGCTTCCTAGGCTTACTTAGCTAGGCTCATCCCCATAGACGAGTTCTGAGGTCGTACTATATGATCCCGGTTCATAGATTCACATGAAAACAGCTCTTAGACTGATTAAGATGTCGGACTCCGTTTTACCAGGGTAACCCCATACCCTAACGGTAGTCGTTATTCCTTCTCAGTCAAATGCGTATATATTATACCAAAATCTTTATTTCAACATGAAAGCATTATTTCTCCTTTTCCCAACTTTTTATATTACCAAAATCCAAACTCAAAGTCTCATCTCCATCCCACATGAAATAACGCAACCTTTTCAACCAAGTTGCCATTATTTCATGTGATATATTTTATCATTTTTACCAAATTCCATCATTTCATCATAAACATATCTTGCTACAAAATGAACTCAAATACCATTTACAATTCTAGGTTTGAAAATTAATAACAACAGGGTGAAGTCATTTTTCCTTTTCCAGATATGAACTATTTCTTTTCCCAAATTATTATTCAAGCAAATATCATGCAATTCTTATTTCAAACATTTCACAAATACTTTTGCAAACAAACATAAACATAGAATATGCGTCAAGGGGACTTGCCTTCAAAGGTAGTGTCGGAAGGTACGCCGGGATCACACTCCAGTCCAGGGACACTGGTGTCTATACACGAAAATATACACACAAATTATTTTTGCATTCAAATAAACTTTTCGAAGTGAGAAAGTAATTTATTTGGGAGGTTTTAATTTTTCTAAATTTTTCTAAATTTATTTGACATTTTTCCGTTGAGAAATGAATTTAATATGATTTTTAGAACATTGAATGGAATTAAAATGGGTTTAATAGATTTTCTCGGCTGGAATAAAGGAATGGGCCTGCACCGGGCCATTTGGCTGCGTCGGCCCATTCGGCTTGCTGCGCCACCGCGCGCACCTGGTGGCCTGCTCGCGGGCTTGCTGGGGCTGACCAGTGCCACCCAGGGCAGAGCCCGCGGCGGCTCCGGTGGTGGCGCCGGCGAGACGGCGGACCATCCGGCGAGGCGAGCGGCTCGGGAGGAAGGTCATGAAGAGGAACGTTGATTGGTAGGGTCGCCGACGAGGATTACCGAGGGGATGTAGCCGGCGGCGCGATTGGCGGTGGAAGGAAATCGGCGTCACCGGCGAGAAGACTCTGGCGGCGAAGGAGTGCAATTGATTGAGGGGAAATGCTGAGGAAGACGCTGCGATGCAAAAGGGGGACGCCCGAGGGTTCGGGGACGGAGGTACCGGCGCGGCCGTGGTCGTCTTCTTCGGTGCCGGAGGAATTTGGGGCGGAGACAAGGCGGCACGATGGCTTGGTATTTATAGCGACGCGGGGCGGTTGGAACAGTGTGGAGACGCGGCTGTGAGGTCTATGGCGCAGGGCGACGGCGACCTTGGTGGCACGGCCGTGGTCAAGTCCTGCGGCAGCGAGCTTCGGGGTAGGAAATAATTGGGGCTCGATTTCCACGACGGCGGCTGCGCGCGACGACGGGCTCCGGCGAGGCCTTGCTCCGGTACGGGTCCCACGGTGGCGTTGCGTCGGCGAGCAGGGAAGGAGAGAGAAGGGCGAGCCAGGGCGAGAGAGAGAGAGAGGCAGAGGGCAATCGGGAGGTGGAAGAAACTCCTGACATGTGGGCCCGGCTGCCCAGTGAGAAGAGAGAGTGTGAGGCTGGTTGGTGGGCCCCACTGGCAGGAGGTTGCTGCGTGGTTCGAATAAAAAAAATTAAAAAAATTAAAAATTCGAAGAGGAAGCTGCGTGGGCCTCGGGGGTGGGGTGCGACCTGGGAGGGAAAACGTAGCGCGGCCCGCTGGTCGGGTGGCCTTATTGTTTCAACCGCATCAGGCCGAGAAATATTTTGGGCTAGTTTTCTAGCCCATATTAGTTCACATACTCCCCTTGGGCTCGAAGCTGCAGCACAACTGTCCATGAAAGGAAATTTCTTGGGTTAACAAAAGAGAAAACGTTCAAGGTCGCAATACGGCATATGCACTTGCTGAACGGAATTGAACACGTAACAGATGCATGCAGCCCATAGTTGAAAGATAGACCATACACGCAAGGTTTACCAAACTATTTGGGCCTTAAGAATATCTACCGATAGTTTATCGGCTAACTGCGGAAACCACGGCCCAGTTAAGAAAACCACCTAACCGTGTGTTCGATTTAGATCAAACGGTGAAGGTAGCAGTTCGAAAACCGTGATCATTAGCTAGCCAACAAAGGTTTTTTTCAATCCTGTACGCGGCTTAATTTCGGCTTTGCATTGTCCTTTAATTTGCTAAAAGAATTATTAATTGATGCGATTGATTTATCCGGTATTATCTTGTTATATACACCACGCGGTTGAGCTCGCACCATGGGAAAAGTAGATTCGAATGCAAAACCGTTGAGACACGGCAGCAGGACAAACCGTCCGATAGAAAACAACTTTCTCAATGGTTAAGCTAATATCAACGGTTGTGTGAAAGGTGGTTAGAAACTTAGTGGTACCGCCGTCTTTGAGCCTTGATGGCATACTCTTGATGATGGCGAGGCAAGCCGGCAGGCTACACGGTACGACCATGACGCCTGAGGGCGAGGTGACGGCACGACATTGGAGGGTGGCAACACGGGCGAGCGACATCGCACAACAGGTGTCTTTCAAGCCCCAATTGAAATTTATACTCATGTCTTTGTCAATAGATAATACATCTAGCCGTCGAGATATATAGCATGAGTATAGTAGGTGGTCTAGGGGTCGTGGACCGCTTCTCTCAGCAAGTCTACTTCAGTCATCAAAAGAGAGATGAGTAACGGGCAGGTCCGGGACATCCTTTACCTCTCTCTCTCTCTCGGGTTTCCCCTTAAGCCCCTAGTGACGGTTAATATGTAACGATCATTATTTTTAAAAAGATTAATGATGATATTTACAATGCGCCTCAATTAATATTGCTATATAGATCAAAATGCTTCCTCATAAACTTTGTTTCATATAATTTAAAATTTGTTTGCTGTAGGGTGGAACCGTGGAAGGCAGTAATAATTATAGTAACGATGCTCGCCCACGCTGAGGCGCTTCCTCGTAGGCGCGATCGTACGGCCACCAGTACTCTTCGCGTACGCATAGGGAGAAACTGTGCGTGGTGCAATATTGCATATGCATGCATGGCTTACAATTTTGAGCAAACTTTTACGAACGCGACTCATCGATCGATCTCGATCACTCCTACATGCACGTAACGTGAGTACGTGACACGGTGACAGGTGACAACGACAACTGGCCGGCGGCATGCACGTATAGTACACTGATCAAACGTCATATATAATGCATGGCAACGTACGTGCATATGCAGCTGAGCGTCCAAATTCTAGTATTGTGGCTGTGGTCTCTTGTGGACAATCTTACTTTAGTAGGTTTATGACAATTGCTACTTAATTAGCAGGGCCGGATCCAATACCCAGGCAGGCCATGCAGCTGCCTGAGCTAGTCCGGCCCATTCCCAAGGCTCAGACTGCTAAATTCAAGGCCCAAAGGCCCAAAAATAGTGAGGGTTTGAAGGACTGTCTGGGCTGCTTAGGTGGACTGGATCCGCCACTGCTACTTAGCTTATGTGTGTCATCATGTGATGTTAATTTATTTAATTTTAATTGCTTAATGTGAGACTTATGTTGTGGACAATCTTATCTCTTATGTTATGTTACTGAAATGTTGCATATCATATTCCAACTTAATATAGATCCAATCATTTTGATACTATCCAAATCACAAGTACGTGGTGTATGTGTGTGTGTTGGACCCATGGATGCATCTGCATGCATGGGCATGGATCATGCATGAAAGGGAAGAGATAGAACGCGCGTAGCCGCGTACGTTACGTACGTGTGATATGCATCGTGCAATGGAAGAGGAGAGATCGAGCGACCGGAGTGATGGCAGTACTACTGGTACGTAGTTCTCCGGGACTTCCAGATCGACAGCTATAGCTGCATGCTACTTCTGAGGCACGCAAGAATGGCATTTCCAAAGGCAAGGGGCTTCAGGCTTGAGGCCTCCTTCCAATCCAAAAGTCTTT
Source organism: Raddia distichophylla (assembly GCA_005191435.1). Taxonomy (NCBI): domain Eukaryota; kingdom Viridiplantae; phylum Streptophyta; class Magnoliopsida; order Poales; family Poaceae; genus Raddia; species Raddia distichophylla. Next base: position 1,319,731 of record SPJY01005689.1, read on the forward strand.
TCTCCCGCTTCCAAAGGCCAAAGCCAAAGCTAGCCACTAGCCAGGTTCATGTTCATCCATGCGTACGTTGGTTGTTGCTTCCTGGCCACTGCCTGGACCAAAGCTAGCTAGCTTGCTGTAGTTCCGGATGTCAATGACCACATGCATTTAGTCATCGTGCATAATGTAAGTGACTACCGGCTCAAGGAGAGATGTGCATGTGCATGCATGCACGTGTATAGTTGTAGTGTTGGGGAATATATACGTACTTTACTTGCTGCATGCGTCTTCAAAAACGCAGAATCAAACACGTCTACACTGCATATGCTTTGGTTGGGCTAAAAAGTATAGTTTGTTTGTAAGCTGAAAAGTTGAAAGGCTTAAAAAATGTTAATTTTTTTGGGTATTCGAGAAGAACCATTAAAATTTCTAAAAATATTTACAAAAAAATTATAATGCATGACGTACATAAAAATAACAAATTTTAAATTGTACAGCTTTGTTTGCTTTTAAGCCAAAAAAGTGGCCCAATGAACTTTGACTATTCAGCCAACCCACGTGAACAGTCAAATTCTAGTCTTAGAACATCTCCAAGGGAGTCCCTTCAGGGACCAAAATTCCTTCGCGAAGGAATTTTGATGCTTTAACATAATCTTGTCGCGGTTCTCGTCAGAAGAAATTTCTTCCCGCATTTCCTTTAGAACGAGATTCTCTCTCCGTTTTCTTCGTAAATTTCTTCGAAGGGATGTTGTTGGAGATAGTAGAAAATAAAAGGAACGAATGTGAGGAAAAGAACAGGGAAGGGAATGAAATGAAAGGAATATGGTTGGAGATGGTCTTACGACTAGACACTAGGGACGTACATGCATGCCTAGAAGTCCGAAGATGATGAATGGATGAACGTCTTGTGGAGAAGTCAAACTGTGTATAAGAGTTTTGAGAAACAACTTTAAAACTTGAAAAAGATATCAGCTCGAGAAGCCAAACATTTAACTTATAAGCACTATGCAGAGAAACCCTGTTTTTCAATTCATTCTGAGTACTGATCCCTTCGTTCTTTTTTATTTGATGTTTTTGATCTTTTCACACGTCTTTAATTATTCATCTTATTAAAAAAAACTATGTAAATATCGTTTATTTTGTTGTGTTTTGTTTTATTATTAAAGGTACTTTAAGCATGACTTATATTTTTTCATATTTGTACTAATTTTTTTAGTAAGATGAATGATTAAATATGTGTCTAAAAGTTAAAAACATAAATAAAAAAAAACAAAGGTAGTACTTAATTACCACACCCGCATCAAATCCTCTCGGTAGCATAATATCCTGGCCAACTTTATATATACGCATGATTGCCGCACGTTGCGGTAAATAACTTGGCATAACCCTTGCTTAGATGGCAAGTTAAAGAGGCATGGCCGGTACTCTCTTTAAATCTTCTTCAATCTTCATGCATGTTTATCTTGCACGCATCGATCGATCCATTCTCTGAATGATAGCAAGCTTTAGACTTTACGTCGCCTCTGTCGATCCTCTCCATGCATGCATGCATGCAACAAAGATCGTTTGGTTTGGTCGATGCAAAAGTGTAGCATATTATCCATCTGCACTGTGCATATATTCATTTCCTCTATACCCACTACCTACTGCAAGAACCACCCAAGTACATGAAGAAAGAACATATATGCACGATGGATCGGATGACTCCAGCAACAGCAAGCATGCAGCGGCATGCAGTGTGAGCTGAGTGAACATGGATGAGTGACATTCTTTGCTAACTCTGCCGCGATATGTTGCTGCTCGATCGATCCATGGGTAGCTGCTGCCGTGACGAATGCTCCTGCATGCATGCATGCATGGTTTTCTGTGTCTCTGCAGCACGTAGCGATGACATCAGCAACCACGCATGCATGTATATGAGCTCCTCAAGATCCGAGCCATGCCACATCAGGTGGTGGACATTATTCATTGCCTCATGCACTCTCCAATTCTAGTACATCAAGCTGCCTAGTAGGATTGATTTCTTTTCGATCTCTTAAGATATATGTGAATTAAGAAACAGTGAAATTAAGCGTCAGGGATGAAACTGTCAAAAAAATGCTTAGGTAATACATGCGTACACATACTATATTACTATATATATAGCAGCTCTAGCTAGCTGGAAATGGATCTGAATTATATATATACCGTACGTATATGTTTGCTACTGTGCTTATGTGTCAGTGCCTCAGTGGCGATGAGTAGTATTTCTCCGCTTGAACAAGCGCTGGCGCATGCTGCGGAAAGAGCAGCAATTCCCAGATCTTGGCACTGTCCAATCATTAGCGGAGACACGATCAGCCCAGATCACTGCATGCAATATCCGATCGATGATGAACCTTGACTGCATTTCCTTCCGTCCATGAGATTGTTTTGGGCCCATACAAATGCGAAATATGGCTCTTTGCTACTATTCACCACTCAGCATGAATGTCTTTGGGGTCTACTGCAAGGAGTACTCTCTCTCGCCCTCTCTCTCTCTCTCTCTCGCCCTCTCTCTCTCTCTCTCTCGCCCCTCCAAATGTCGTGTCTTCTCATTCATGCCTTTTTTGCAATCACTTCAATGTCCAAAGGGTGCAATGCGATAGTGATTTTGCCCCCATGCGGGTTGGGTGGGATTCTTCTCGATCGGCTCTTGAAATTGTTCCATTCACCCCGTGGATGACAAGTAAAATGCTCGCTCTCTAGCTCTGCTCAAAATATACAGTTTTTTTAGTTCCTCTAAGACAAATAAATTAATTGAGCGTGCATCCTTAGCGGCTGTGACAACTACCTCACAGTCATACACCTCGAGAGGTGGTGGCTGGCTATGTCCCAGTCTACTTCCTGGTAGAGTTTCTTTCTTTGTGATAATAGTGTTGAGGTAATCTTCTTCTGGGCTCCATTCTCTTCTGTACAATTTCTCTCTTAATAAAATGGCAGGACATCTGTCCCATTCGTTAAAAAAACATTTTCGAGCAACTTTAAAGAGGGTGGGGGCTCTGCAATTCATTAAAGAATATGAGTTAAAAATAATATTATTGTATAGTTTTTGTGACAAAAAGATATCAACCAAAATTGTTTGATCTTACTAACTCAAAAAGTAAAAAAAAACTTTTGATAAGTATTACTCCTCCGTCATGAAATAGTAGTCGTTTCAGACTTGTCCTAAATCAAAGTTTTAAAACTTTATCCATAGAGCTTTTAAATAATTTAGATTGAGAACATAAAAACTATATGGATAGATTCGTCTTAAAAGAACTTTCATAATATTATAATTTTTAATGCATTATAAATAGATTGATGGTTAAATTTTACTTTGGAGATCACGTCAATATTGTTCAAAACGACTACTAATTCATAATGAGGAAGTAGTTACTACTTGTAACTCACTAAGCTAGCTAGTAGCTAGCCAACACAAATAATCACCGAAGTGCTAGCTAAGACAGATCATGGTTGTCCTAGATCGGTAATTTCGATATACCGTTAACAGAAACACGCAACCAAGCTACCTTCCTTGATGTGTAGGCTTGGTAAAATTTACAGTTCTTTTGCGCCCCCACAGGAAAAAAGAGGAGGCGAAAGATGGCTGTCATTTCCTCCAACTCACTCCTTTTAAGACGCGGTAACAGTAAGTGGTAGGTTATCTTCTGTTAAGACCAATCAAGAGACAGCTGTTATGTGAAAAGAAGCTCAGTTTCTTCGGAAATGAGGTTTAAAGCGACCTCGAGCTGGGTATTTTCGTTCCCTTTTGGGTTTTGAAAGACAGGACACTGAGATCTGACACCAGTTTTTTTCGAGCAATTGACACTAGCTGCTAACCTTTCTTTTTAGCCGTATGGTCAATGATTTGCTTCAGGAAGCAGTGCCTAAACAAATCACTAGTAACTAATTCGATGTCCATTGGCGTGCATCAAGTTTGTTTGACCTCTTCTGCAGCGCAACGATTCCTGTCAGGACTGAATCACACACTACGCAGCTGCTCTAATGGAAACCGTCTGAACTCTGAACCACCTGAGGTTTTTCAGGCTGCACGCACTCAATCTGGCCATCATGCAGTAGTGCAGGGGAAGTAGCAAATCATGGAAGGCCAGACCTCATCAGCGCGTGCGCATGCACTCACAACACTGGCAAAAACAAATGCATCACAAATGTCTTTGCAGATACCAGCAGCAACACATTTCTTGGCTTTCATTCGTAGCCCCTGCCAAGAACAGTGAAAAGGGAGCAAAGGAAGGATGGGTAGTAGTAGATCACACATTTCCCTGCAGAGTGAAGGCTGCTGAAAATGTGACTGGTAGCCTTTTTGTCAGCTCAGCTGATCAGACGATGCTCATGAAGCAAAATATGACAATGATGGCCTATACACCCTTTTCCAACCATGGAAATGATATGAACAATGCAGGCATTCATGACCTTTTTTTCAGCTTTAAAATACCCACATACAAGTAAACTGTGCAAAGGAGTACTTGTCGTTACTGTCTGAAAATAGGGAAGGGCGAAGGACGAGAGGGGAAAAAAAATCTTGCCATACAATGTACAGATAAAAAAAAATTCTGGTGCACGCTTGCTGTCAGTAGTATCTTTGCCGTGGCCAAAGTCTCCTGGACTTATGATTGCATGGTCGTACTATCTGCTCAAGAAATGAACCATTTGCTGTGTATGTGGTCGTCTAGGTTCCTTATTCTCTTTGAAGTCAGTTAAATAATTTGAGTCAGCATCCCCACTAGTTGCAGTCTGTAGTTTACCTTTGTTCAGAGTTCAGAGAACATGGTCCTCACCTCACCTGCAAAAGAGAGAGGAATAGGATGAAACGGCTCATTAGACTTCTCCTTGACCACAAATGTAGATTTCTTGCAACATAAATTGAGCGTATTTTTACCTTGTCTCGGTTAGTTATCTTTGTATAGTATTGAAGCACTTGGTTGTGCATTTCTGATTGTTCCATTCTGCAGGTCTGGGATCAACAAATTCAGTTAGTTCTAAGTGCTTACCAAATCAACTGTATCGATAAATATATGTACGACGTTGCCACTGACCATCTTTTTTTGAATAAATTTCGAATTTGTGATTTGCTCTCCATCGACAACTCAGCCTGTCAATGGAAAGTAATTAATATCTATGAAATACAGACGTTTCAACTGAGAAATAAAATCACTCTCCAATCCATACCTTCTCATCACTAGTCACAGGACTGAGCACTCAGAGGGTGCAGAAGTTCCTGAACCTTTCAGTAAAAATTTAGGTCGGTGTACCCATATGGATTTATCTCAGTATACCCATATGAGTAGGGCAGCAGTTCTTCGATGTCCAGTTGCGAGCTTGAGCAACTCATCTTTTGAATTCGGCTATGATTGATTGATTCTACTTCTGCATTGAAGACACTGTACACCGGCCTATGATCCGAAAATCGAGATTCGCCTCGAACATATGACAGTTGACCAAGGCCTCTTCCATACCACAAAATGCGATCACACCTGCACAGTAAGATTACTAGGCTTAATTAACTGTACAAAAACTTGCAAAAAAGAACAAACTAACTAGCACTATAGTGTATTCAAAATACCATGCAGGAGTTCTCTTCTTTTCCTTCTGGTTCATGTCATCCCCAGCATACTTGTCAGAATTGTTTGAATATTTATATGTTGGCGGGAAGTATATATTCCCCTCGTTCCACCCAACAAATACTCGTCCACCTCTTTGCTCAATCCTGAGCTGAAAGCGTCGAGTGTTCATATGTCGTTGAGCCCATATATATAACATTTTAAATATAATTTTTAACAATGAAAACATTAGGCCTTCAGCTTTTGCCAAGCTATCAGAAATCTTGTAACATGGTAAAGTAAAAGTACGACAAGACAGAAAGCACTGATTGCCAGTGGCACAAGAATTTTACTGCTTTCTAGGGTTTCAACGCTACACACACGCGCGCGCGCGCACATGATGTTCGAGACGGTTTTACAAGCTCTTACCTGATCTTTCTCCAGCAATGCTTTCCAGTTGCGCATCTCCACGAGTGCCTTCACTGACCTATAGGAAAGCGCGATTCGGTAATTTAGGTCCCCGAGCCAGATGATTCGACTGCAAGGAAAGGCACAAGAAGGGGCTCGATGTTACACCAAATGTATATGGAATTGAACAAGATTTATGCGTTCATTCTGAGGTTATTCGCATACTCATGCTCTAAGATAGTTTCTGGTGAACGCTCATACTGTCCATAAACCATTGGGAACCTGGTTTTTCTGAGGATTTCCAGTACATCAGAATTCCTCCGCATTTCATCACCTTCCTTCTGCCCCGATGTCAGATGGCTGCAGACGAAGCAGAAGCTTGTTTGGTGCAATGACATGCTAATCGAAATTGAACCCTGGAAAAAAAATCCTTTACCATTGAATCCCTAAGCTAACAGAACTTCTTGTTTGCGATCAACGCATATAAGGTAAAGTACGAGTAATCACAACAGCTAGGTAAAATTAAAACTGCGACAAATTACCTTATTGCCAAGGTAGCCCATCAATCCTCTTCCAACACAAGAAACCTTCAGATTTCTTATGTCATCCCTTATGTCTTTCCTAGCCCAAATCATCAGAAACAATCCCACCATCTGCTTGCTTGCAACCAGGCAATACCTGAACATTCCATTCACACACACAAGCACACACCAAAAAAAATTGAATCAGTAAATCTCATTTGAAGAGAATGCACGCTCTTACAATACACAACTGGAAGCACACCTAGTATGGCCAGAAGGCCTATGGCTGTCTTCCAGAGATGATGCATTGCCGTATCCATATGACATCGGTGAATAAACCGTGCTCGGTGATTCTCCAGTGTTATTCTCATCATCTGATGATCCACCCCACCGGTAATTGGTCTCGTAATCACTAGGCCTGTGACCGTAGATCGCTCGGTCGCAGACACTGTACCGCCGTTCCAGCCTAGGCTGGGGGGCAAGGACATCGCCGTCCATCCTCAGACTCCGGCTGAGCCCGGCCTGGAAAGACCGGCGGTGGAAGAAGGATGCATTGTTCTGCCTCGACGACAATCCCTCAAAGTCATCATCTATCTCCACCACCGGATCAGGTGCTGGAGATGGTGTTCGGAAGCTCCCATTGCTGCTAACACCCGGCAAATTGTTCAGCGTCCTTCTGATCAGTGACACCCACTTCCTTGCAGGGCCATTGTCCTCTGTCCCAAGAACATTCCCGCAGTTCAACGGGACGATTTCTTGAAACCTAAATGACACGATACCGTTAGAAGTTTGGAAATTCCAGTGTTGTCACTTGTAGCTTGGTGATTCTTGACATGAACTTAGATATATGTAAGAATTCAGGAGGATTTGCGACCAGTACCCGAGGACATAGATGTCGGCAGGAGGCGCAGCATGGAGCCACTCATCGAGGCTCATGCTATTTGGTGGGGATCGGCCACCTACATTCCATGTAGCCACAAAGATCCTACTTCAAGAACGAGAGAAATTATGCGCGGGAAAAACCTGGGAATGGATTGGGTATCACCAAAATTGCAATGCAGCAGCATACCTATAATCCAATGTCACGGTGGCCTCTGCGGCATCAAGGTCGATCTTGCCACGCCTTGAACGCTCGTGGCTTCTCCTTGACGACCTCTCTGATTTAACATTTCACGGCATTAGAGAATGCAATCAGAAATGCCACCTTCAGATCAAAATAACAAAGTGTGTGCGCTCTGTGACTTTGTGCACTTTGCTCACCTGTCTTACTCTTCTTGACTGTGCCCGGCTCTCTCCTGGTGAAACTGCTGCCCCTCCACTCATCAACACCTCCTCCTGCAATAAAAACAGGACATGATCAATCCGGGCAATAGACCGAATAAAAGCGCACCAAGAATTTGGTAAAGAGAACATGGAAAACTGGAAAGTTTAGAGTTTTTCACAAGTGGGGAAAAAAAAAAGGAGGAACCAGATCATGAAAGACATGCAGTGAACCAAGCAACGAAAACTGATCCCCAAGAGACAGAGAGGGACATGGCGAGCTCATTGTTGGAGCAACAGGGAGCAATCAGGTCCACAGATACAACTATACAGGCACATATAGTCTCGTAGTCACACAAGAACACACCTCTCCTCCCAATTGCAGCGACATCATCAGCATGGAAGTCATGGGCCTTGCTCCTGATGTTGAACCACTTCCTCACTAAGCTCTTGGACCATGACAGCTACAAGTTGCAACAAGGTCAAGAAACAACACCATACTTAAGCATGATGAAACATAACGATTGCGTTTAGAACGAAGGGAGACCAAGAATGAGAGGCACCTTGCTCTTCTTGGTGGTGTTGCTGCCATCTCTCATTGTTCCTCAAGGGAACACTCATGCAGCCAAGAAACTGTTGATTGCTGCGAAATGGCCAGTTGATGACTTGATGGCAGGTAGGGGCCAAGAAGGGGGTAGAGACAATGCAGCCACTATTTGGTTCTCTATAAACAAAGAATGTGATTTGATGGAAAGAAGGTGAGGAAGATAGAGAGAGAGAGAGAGAGAGAGAGAGAGAGAGAGAGAGAGGAGTGAGAGGATTGAGGATGAGAACAAAATCTGGATTCTCTTTGGAGGAAAGAGTCCGGTAACACTAATGTTCTAACTGGCTTCCGAAGCAAAGGGAGAAGAACAAATGTGATGCTACTGCTAGCCTACGATACAGCTTCTTGGAGGAATTGTGTGTGTGTGACTGTGTGTAAGGAGCAAGAGCGAGAGAGTAAAGCTGGAGGGAGGGAGGGAGGGAGAGCTCTCGCTCCTTCAAAAACCTCAAGTCTGTGGAGGTGAGAAATTGTGTGTTTGAGTAGCCACCAGCCTAAATACGTGTTGAGGATGAGAGAGAATAAAGGACAGAGGAATCTTAGGATGGTCAGTGTCTGCTTTTTGCTGCTCTTGCAAAACCAAGGAGGGACAATAGAAGGGCAAACAATGCATACAAGCACAGTACCCTTCGGGGGAAGAGTTACCGCAATATTCCTCCCTGAGAGAAAACTTTGGAATTTCAAAGGAAGATGTATTACTTTCAGATCAATGTTCGTTGATGTGATAGTGGTTTCCTCAACTTCTTTGCTTGTTTTGTTATGGAGTATTATGGAGGCTCACCTCTTTAAAAAGATTGTTTTTGCGAGCTGCAACAGCGTAGTACTACTGCAGTAACTGCACTGCTGATTTTTCCTTTGATCACTCCCCCCCATTGGTCAATCAGGCAGCAGAGAAAGAGAGTGGTGAGAAGAACAACGAGAAAAAAAAAAAGAAGAAAAAGTCAGGAGGGGGTGTTCAGAGAGATCTCACTTTTCATCCTTCCAAGACGTTTTTCTTGTATTTTTGGTGTGCGTGTGGGCGTGTTTGGGGCGCCGATATGATACGGCCCTTATTTTGTTTGTTTTTCTTTGTTCTCTTTTCTCCCTTGTTCCTTTCTTTTGATATGCTTTGGTACTCCCCATCACTCCATCAGAGAGAAGACTGGAGACTGGAGGCTCATGGACCGATCTTTGCCCCTTTGGCTGCTTGATTTTACTATTTTAGAATTTAGATCTTGTGCTCCTGTGCAGCAAGGAGAACGTAAGTTGGAATTCACACCTTTTTGCATGGCAAAAGACAGTTTCATGAGTCATGACTTTCATCCAAGTGGGTACCTAAGAAAATTAAAACAGCTGGTGTTACAATATTCATGATCATATCAATTCTTGCTCTTATTTAAGTGCTAGAAGAAGAAAGGCAGGTGCAGTAGCTCAATAAAATATGCAGAACACCCAGATGGTTCATCAGATATGACAAGTGCACATATCAGGAGGTTACATGGAGTGAAGCTGACAAGTTCAGAGATGTTGGAGTAGGATTCTTGTTGTGCGTGGGTGCTTGAGGCCTGGGGCACCCATGCCTTTCGAATACGATGCTGGAATCTGGGCGGAAGTGATTGCACATTGATTCCTACTTCCTAGAATTCATTGGAGGTATAGGATTTGTCATCGCCTTCAGGCCAAAAATTCTCTCTTCCTTCCTCCTTTTGGTGTGTTCAAGAATCAAGAACCGTGTTCTTGCTAAAAAAAGATTAATTTCTTGATTGATTGCAAGAATTAAAAAAACATGTTTTTTTTCATTAGTACCATAGATTGACTGACTGAGATTTAAAAAGAGGTTGAGTAAAATACTACATCTTGATGTAAACCAACACACTTACACACAAATGCTAAGTGTCTCTCTCCCTTTTTTTTCCCTTTTGCAAAAATGCTATAGCACTATACTAGACTATATAGCTAACAGCCTAGACTATTAATGCCCAAGGCACTTGGGAACAAGATAACACTGAACGATAAACAAGTCAGCGGCAAGCCTGCAGCCTACTTACCCAAGGACGAAAACGGGTTGTGAGATCTCAGTACAGACATGGAAATAATAGCTGATCTCAGCATTAAAACAACCACTGATTGATTCTTTTGCTGCCATCTTGACCGACCAGGATTGGTCGTTGCAGGGGGTTACTCTTCGTCCACCGCCGAAACTAGGAAATGAGATGGTTTCCATGCAGTAAAATGATTGTAGTTGCCAGACTCCCTGCTTGGAAAGGGAGTCTCCTCTCTAAGGCTGGTCGACTGACCCTCGTTAACTCGGTCCTCTCGGCTCTACCAACGTACTTCATCTCGGTCTTCAACCTTCCCAAATGGGTGATAAAGAGAATAGACAAGATTAGGCGCTCCTTCCTCTGGAAGGGCTCAGAAGACTCGCATGGAGGCCATTCCTTGGTCAACTGGGACGTGGTGTGTTGCCCCAAACGTCTGGGGGGGCTAGGTGTTCCTAACCTTTCCAAGTTCAGTAGAGCACTCCGCCTACGCTAGCTCTGGCATGAGTGGAAATCACCATCTAAGCCTTGGGTTGGGACAACTACCCCTTGTGACGACTCGGATAGAGATCTTTTTCGTGCCGCAACACAGATCCACCTTGGAGATGGGAAAAGGGCAGACTTCTGGCATGATAATTGGTTGCAGGGCTCCTCCCCTCGCTTCTTAGCCCCAAACCTCTATCGGATCACGACGCGCAAATATCGCTCCGTAGCGGATAGCTTCCAAAACAACAACTGGATTGTCTCGATTCGGTATCTCAATGATCTGGTACAACTTAGGGAATACCTCAACCTATGGCGCCTGATTGATCGCATCAACCTTCAGCCGAACGTTAACGACGACATATCCTGGGCTCAATCCTGCTCCGGAACCTACTCAGCAAAATCGGCTTATAACTTGCAGTTCCTTGGGAGTATTCCTTCTATCTTGGTGACAACCATTTGGAGGGCGCATACAGAGAACAAATGTAAATTCTTTGCCTGGTGCCTTGGCCATGGCAAGATTAACACCGCAGACGTCCTGGCACGGAAAGGATGGCCCAATCAAAGTTTCTGTCTCCTATGCGGCTCTGCTCCGGAAACAATCGATCATCTCTGTGCCCATTGCCCATTCTCGTTTGCGGTGTGGATGGCTTCGCTTCCTCTTGGTCAACAAAACATACAACCGTGCAACACTCAGACGACCTTTCAGCAATGGTGGCTTGCGGCGATGATCTCTCTACACATTAGCGCCAGGCGAGATTTCAATGGTTTGGTCATCTACGTCGTTTGGAACATTTGGAAGGAGCGCAATAGGCACCTTTTCCAACAAAAGGTGTCTTCCGTTGCGCAGCTCTCCCTCTTAGTCAGGGAGGATTTACGCCTTTGGCGTGGGTTTGGGGAATCTTCTAGCTCGTTGTAATTAGGCTCAGCCCAATTCCAGTGTCCCCGCCCCCTCTTGTATAGTGTACAGTGCTTTCTTCTTTAATGGAATAGCAGAGCCCCTGCCCGTTTTCCTCAAAAAAAAATCACGTGAAGTCGATTTCCAATGATCAATTGCTCAGATGGCAGGAGCGCATGTACCATTGTTTGTTTTTGTTTTTTTGCCAGAAGTGACCAATCCGTCTGGACTCCGTGGCCAGGTAAGTAATTAACAATTAGCATCATAATCCTGGAACCAAGAGATTGCGACGTTATCTCCGCCAAAGGCCGTGCAAAGCCCATCCTTTCTGCTTAGATTATCCCAGAATTCCCACGGATGCATGGCCTCTCACAGAAAGTAACCCTGAGCAGGAGCAGATTTGCTTTTGTCTCTGTTCTAAGTTCATGTTGATCATGACTTAAATATCATGCTACCAATACAGATTCTTAGTGCCCCAATCATGGCCAAGCTAGCTACTTTTGCCTTTAACAACTGTACACACACTAGATTCATGCGTACAATGTTTAATATATATAGTGGAGTAGTATATACGAATGCTACATATACAATATATGCTGATCCTACAAGCTGGGTATGGCATACTGAACTCATGGGACTTACTGTCATAGAAGAGATTGCACGCGTGGGTGCGAAAGATGGTTAGTTTCTATGTGATCATTATTCTTTGATGCTTGCTAAAAAAATATTAATGATAACAACACTAAGACTGTCTCCAATTTGGGATTAGACTGGTGTCTAGGTTAATTAATCAATAAAAAAGTACACCCTTGGCTAGTTGTTGTGCACATCTGCTCCCTTCCCCAAGACAAGGCCAATCTTCTTGAGTTGAGGGCAGACTTGACCAAGAATAAGAACAAGGGGGATTTTAATAACCTGCAGGCTGTTTCACTGATTGGTGGGTCCACACTGCAAAATTACTATAATGTTAGAAAACCTCATAGAGCCTTGTGCTCAACCATGAAGCAACTCAATAGGGCACTTATGTTAGTATAATTAGGAGATCAAGGGGCACTGAACTTGGAACGATTGGCTGCATAAAAGACATCGGTCAGGCTAATGACAGGGCAAAGCAGGTTTCAGGGTCTAGAATATCTATAAAGGCCATCTTGGCTATGCATGCTCTTCTCAAATCTCTAGAAACGGGAATCCCTGCATCCACCTTCTTGATTGTTGAGGCATCTACATTGTCTTACATTAGAAAGAGAGCACCACTTTGTTAAGATTCGTGCTTTCATCATAACTTCCGGATTATTGTTTCAGATATTAGAAAATTTTCGTAGGACTTGAAAAACATATTTAGAAAATGTTAAATTGATACCTACTGGGCTTCTTTCGTTTAAAAACCCTTTGGGCTTCTACAGCTCTACTTGCACATACAATCCTTTTACATTTAGTAGTGAGCTCCTAAATTCTTGTTTGTGTGCATGATTTCCAAAAATTGCAGTGTGTTAGTGTTACTAGTTTTCTAGTAGATCACACATATATAAAGTACAGATTAGGGTACAAGAAATAGCACAAGAAAATCTACAGACCAGATAGAGCACAGGTAGGGCCTTAGCGATTGTAAGCACGGTGTAAAACCTGCATAGACTTGAAACTAGGTACTCTATCAAGTACTAATCTACACTCAAGTGACTCAACAATGTGCGGAATTGCTGAAACCGAAACGAGATGGGAATGTGTCCTACTGTGTGGACTGTGAAGGCAGTCAAAACAGGATCTGTGTTCCATGCTTTGGCCAAAGTGTCCTTCTTTGTCTTTAGCTTTTCAGCTTTGCAGCCGCCCTCCACACACACACACACACACACACACACACTGTATCCAACGGTAACAGGAGCACGGGGCAACCAGTAACCTCAGGGCAGAGAAAGAAACAAGAGAGCAACATGCTGGAAAGATTGACGTAGTACCGCGATATCCATGCACAAAAGTGTGCGTGCAATTCTTCGACATCTAAGCAGCTGGATTAGCATCTCCATGTTCTCTCAAGTCTCCACACACACACACACACTGACACCCCTCCCCATCGTGTCATTGTCTGAAAGGCTCCGGTTGATAGGGATGTGCAGGGAGGAGGATAACTCCAAAGGCTCTTTCATGTTAAGAGTGAAGAGTGTGAGAGTGAGACTAGCTGCGGTTCTTGATCGACCCAGAAGAACTCCATCGAAACCGTGTATGCGTTGCCTGATTGGAACAGTGTATCATGGGCCCCTTTTGATCTCTCCACCTCTCTGTCTCGTCCTCCTCTGCACACACTCTCTGCTGCCATTCCACCCTTTTGTCCCACTCCCACACCTCTCTGGCCATCTCTCTCTCTTTCTCCATCCCAGCAGCCTCTGCATCCACCATTTTTGTTGCTGTAAAGCTCCCTCATCCAGATGGGCCCAGCAGCCTTGATAAACGCATCAAGCGACCATCATGGACAAAACCTTGGAATCTGGCCCACAGTTTGTGGCGGCATGAGCATGCCCATCAAAGCCCAGAGGGTATAGTACGTAGTATGTATCCCCTTTATTACCGTACCCTTGGTGTCATCATCTCGTGCAGGCATGTTTGATTCCTTGTTTTAGTTTAGCTCTGCTTTTTTAAAAAGAATTATTTTTATACGGACCATTCAATGTAACATTTTAAAAAAATTTGAAACTTTGTAGAATTTTCTAAAAAATCTCAAAAATATTGTAAAATAATTTGTTTTGTTTTTTCATGTCTCTTTTTAAAGGTCATCATTTTTTTAAAACTGCAACCAAAAACTAAAGTAAAACAGAGAATAAAGAGGGCCTCAGTCATTCTAGCAAAGAGAAGGGATTATGAAATGCGTGTTTCTTCATGCAGTTTCTATGTCATCGTAGGACTTCTCATATCATGAATAAATTCTCTAAATATGGAGCCTACTCAAATCAATAAGAATTTGGCAAAAGAAAAAAAAAGAATATGGCCTCACTCAAGCCGTCTATGATTCTAATCTGTCATTTGGTTTGAAATTAGAACGTTTCAAAATGTTTCACAGTGGAGGAAGGATGTCTCCGCCGGGCGGCACTCTGTCCTCGGCGACCACCCACCCACCGCCGCAACCGCCACTCTCGCAGCCTCCACCAGCCCGTCGACCCAGGATCCTTGCTACCTCGCCGACCAGAACGCCCCTCCACGCCCTGCATTCTTCCCCGTCGGGTGGTTTTCCCAGCCCCGGTGAGAATGCCTCCCCGTCGTCCTTCTCATCCCAACCTGACCAAATCCAGATCCCATCTCCAAGTGAAATCCAGTTTTCTCCAACCTCCTTGCAAATTCCCACTCCGCCTCCCATCGCCGCTCCACACCCACACGCCAAGGTACGTCTGCCCGGCGCTCCGCTAACCAAATCCTATCTCGCTGTGGCTTCCTCCAATATTACTCCACCCACCAACTGTTCGACCCTTTGCCGCGCGGGCATAAATGTTTTGCCAGAGACTCAGAGCCCGGTCAGCCCGCCCGTCAACCTGAGGCAGCCTTTGCGTGCACGGCTAGGTCCGCCTCTGGGAGTGGCAGCACTGCAGGCGCCAATGGCGGTGTTGCCCCATCCCTCCATCTCGCACGTCACCGGAGTTGCCGATTCAGTTAAAGACATTGAAGAGGGTGGGTGGAAGCTGGTGCGCAATAAGTTCTGGTGGCGAAGGAAGGAGGTGCCTGCTTCAACTTTTCAAAAGCACGACTCCTTCAAGGAGATCCTCGCCAAAGAAGCTCGAGGGAGGTGTTTCAATTGCCTAGAGCGCGGTCATCTAGTTGCTGCATGCAAGGCTCCTCCTAAGTGCCTCCTCTGTAAGCTTCCAGGACACAAAGCCAGGCGTTTCCACATTAAGCGTCCGGAGCCTCGCAACAAGTTCTTCCACGCAAGGGGCGTTCCGGCCATTCCAAGCCACAACTCTATTCTTTCCAAGAGCTCACAGATTGCTGCTCTACCCAATCATTCCGAAGGACAATCCAAGATGCATCCGGCTGTAGATGTCGCCTCCCTGACTCCAGGAGATCCAAGTTTGCGACGAGGGCACCACACCGCTTATCTGACTCGAGCTGCTGGTCTCACCAAAGCATAGCAGGATTTGCACAGCTTGGCTCTTGTTGCGCTCAACCTGACTGGTGTTTCACACAATGTCCAGGAGCTTCAGTTTTCTCTGGTCCAAACTTTCCATCTGGGGGATGAAGACGTTCAGGTTTCTTTGCTCAATGCTGACGGTTATTTTCTTCGTTGCTCCTCTTCGGCAATGAGAGATTTTCTGTTGGCTGCCAAGAGTCTTCAAGTTGATTTCTTTGACCTGCGTTTCGTTGCCTGGAATCCGAGAGCGGATGCGGAGGTCTGGAGATCCCGTTACAAAGTGAGATTTTGTTTTGAAGGCATACCAAGACATTGTTGGTCAACTCAGACTGCTGCGGTTCTCATCCAAGGGCGAGGTTTGATCTGCCCAGTGCTTGATGATCCAGTCACGCAAGAGGACTTAGCTTGCCTTTGCGTTTGGGCCTGGACTGCTGATGCAAATGGCATCCCAAAGAAAGCCACTTTCAAGCTGGAAGAAGGGCCTAGGAGGATTCCTGACTTCCTTGGCCGTCCTGATGAGTCGGCCCTCCAACCAACTTTTCTTTCTTATAAAGTGCTTATCCACCTGGACCGAGTGATTGACTTTGGACCTGTTGATCAACAACTTGTGAGGGGGACTTCCCAATTCCCTTGCACATTTGCTTTACCCTTGTAACATCCCAAATTTTTAAACACAAATTTGGCACGTTAATTTTTTGAAAAACCATGGCATTAAAATAATTTAATAATCATCTGCATCATGTCATAAGTGCATCATTAATTAAATTGTTCACTTGGTAAATAAAAATATATGTGCATTATAAATTTTATTAATTCTAAGCATTGTTGACCAGCTGTGTAAATTAATTTATTTAATTTAAATTCAAAAAGAAGTTTTAATTAATTTTTACAAGAGCAGGAAAGCAGACTAAATCCTCATCTTTTCTCTCTGTTGGGCTTGAAGTCCTCTGTTTTCTTCGTGCTGAGCTTCGCCCGTCACTCCGTGCTATCCTCTACGCTATGAGCTTATCTCTGCCCATAACTCAGCTGTCGCTTGCGAGTTACTCCATCCAACGCTCGCCTGCGCCGTGCACGCACGCTCTGCACATTTGACTTCGCCAAGGCCACGCCCCGCCGTCGTGTCCTCGCCGCTGTGCTCTGGTCGCGCCTTCGCGTCGCTGCCGCTGTAGAGCAATAGCACCTGTCTATCGTTGCTCCCGGCGAGATTACGCTCGAGCCGTCCTCGCTTATAAGTTAAGCACTGAGCACCGCGTTTCTTCTCACATTGCGCCGCGCCGTGCTATGTACTTATCCCCGGTGAGCTCTGTTCAATCACGTGGTCTTCCTCTATTTCTTAGTCATTTCCTCACTCGCTTCCTCTCATCCTTCCTACCGCAGCGCCGAAGAAGTCCGGAGCACCACCAAGTTAAGAAGGAAGCTGTCGTCGTAGTGCTCAGCTCGTCGTCGCCTCGGTAAGCCTCTGCACACTTTTAGGTGCGCATGGGCATGGGAAGATGATCCCGGGGTGGCCGTAGTCTCCCTGACGTGTGCCATGTTGAGCTAGAGCTCCCATGGAAGCCATGCGAGCAAGCTTGGAGCATGCACTGTAGATTGTGTATAAATACGTGCGTCGGCGTCGGAGCCAAGCGGTCGGCGAAACCGCAACTTTAGATCCCTTTGGAAGCGCTGAGTCGAGAGGAATTCATTTATACAGTCGGTTCGTTAAACGGAGGTCGTCACAGCCGGCTAGCCGAGCTCCAGTGTGCTCAAATGGTGCGTGCTGTGTGCTGTGTGCATGCATGTGACTAGCTAGAGCTTGAAGAAAAAGTGCTTTAAGATTAGTGCTAGTGTGTGTGGTTGGTTGGTTCTGATAAGTGGAAACATATTCGAGCAGAATACGCTTTCCAGAGTTCAAAGCACACACATAAATATAATCCAAAATTCAATAACGCTCTATTTATATTAATACCTGTAACAATAAAAAAAATAAACTAGTCATTTTGCATTAAATAACAAATAGTGAATGATTTTCAAAGACCTTAGAAAAATATCAAAAATATTATTTCGATGCATACACTTGATTTAATAAAAATATAAAAATATAAAATAGTTGTGCATGCATCACATTTCCATGCATATTTATTTCATGCATGATTTTCAAACCAAAATTGCATATAAATGTTTTCCTGTCTGATGGATGGTTGTATTATCTTGTATGTGTGGTCCGCGTGGTTAGACCCGTCCAACGTCGCCGGTTGCTCCTACCCGTCTTCTGACCAAGGCAAGTCCCCTTCGATCATATTGTGAAACCATTTTCAGTTATTTAGAAAATGTTTACTAGACTTAAAAATATGCATGCTAATTTAGAAATGATAAATGTCGTATTTCCTAGACATTGATATCATACCGAATAGAAAGAATAAGAGTTATGGTAGGATTAAACCTAAGGCTAAAATAATAAATTGCTCATATTTATATACTCTGTTGTGGTAGGATAAATGCTTGAAATCTTTTATGCGGAATGATTCGATCATTTGAGTGAAATAAGAATATTGTTGAGAAATGTTTGGGAAAGGGTGATTTAAAGATAGCGCATCAAGGGTGATGTTCAGTAGGAAATGATTTTCCTCTTACCCCAAAAACCTTCCGACTAGGGAGAGATATTTTATCGGTTGGTGCAGTGTGGCACCGGTTTTGAAAACTGGGCTAAAATATCAACTCTCCCCTAGCCTAAGGAATGTTCATCCTATGATCCTATGAACTGAGCCATTACAGTACGACCTCGAGCCCCGGTATGGGACGGGCCTGATCGTTGGCCCTCGTGGTTAACGATCTTGTGGCGAAACATTGTCTGGGTGCGTAGCCTCTCGAGGGTAAAGCGTACCCACTCTGCAGAGTTAAAACTGTCATGATAGCCGTGCTCGCGGTTATTAGCGTGCGAAGGGACTGATTATATGGTAACTTCTTCATTTTAAAACCAATTTAGAAAAGGGTTTTGAAAAACGGATTTGAGATGAGTAAAGGTTTTGAGAAGAATTTCGTTTGAGCTAGGTGCCACCAACGATATTCCGGATTGGGTGACGGCCTACCAGAAAGTGTCGCGTGGAATGGACCTAGTTGGTTTGAGAAAAGAAAAGGAGAAAAGATTTTTGTTCTCGCTACGGCATGAGGCCGATTGGCGAGAGTATTTTGAGAATGAGCCCCAAAAGATAAATATCGGAGTCTACAGCTTTCTTAAGTGCTTTTATAAAACTAGGAAAAGAACAAAAACGCATTTCCGCAAAACTACCCCAGCCATCCATTGGTACTAAACCCCATTTGCATATATCCTCGACTTGCTGAGTACCTTTGTACTCACCCCTATTTCTCCTTCCCCTCTTCCAAAAATTTCAACAGTCGAGGAAGCTCCCTACGACTCGCCATCCAGGAGGACCCGGACTTCGAGGAGGAGGAGGACTTCGAGGACGAAGAGTAGGGTTGTGTCCTGCCTGCCGCTTTGCCTGTGGAATAGTCTAGCTACTCGAATAAATCGTGCCATGTTGGGCTCCTGCTTTATCGTGTGTGTAACTCTGTATCTTGGTCTGCGTGCCGTGCTTGATGTATTAAATTGTGACTTCCTGTGGGACGCTTAGTCTCCTATGTTGTAATAATGTAACTCGAAGGCAATGTACCATTATTGTTAAATTGTGTGTGCTAGCCATGATCTTCTGGGACTAGTACTGTATGCACAATTACGATTCGGTCAATTAGACCGAGTCCCGACAACCCTGATCTCTGGGATTACAGGATGGCTCAACATACCTGTCAGGTTTTAGACCACCTCCATTTGGGGCTAGAAGAGACAGATCACCACCACCCTCGGATGATGGAAGTTCTGATCATGGTTTGCACGTAGCTCAGACCGCGGGAGATGGCTTTCTTGGTGCGCCACCAAGGGCTAGTGTGCATGAAAGACTACGCCGAAGGCAGGACAGAGGAAACCAGTATGGAAACCGCCACTCCGTGACTGTTCCAACCTTCGCTGACAATTACGGCAAAGAAGCTATCGCCACAAAAGAGCATGTCCCTAAAGCCCTGGCTTCAAACCCGAGGCCTTCAAGCTCCTTCGTTGAGCCTGCCTCTTTTCCTCAGGACAGTCTCTTCGAAGTTACGGCCTGCAATTTCTCTTCGGACCCAATGCTGTTAGAAGCCAATTTGGACAAGCCAGTATCCCATGGCGGCAGCACCACAAATTCTCTGCCTGCTGTTATACCAGAAGTTATCCCAACAAACCGTGAGCTCCCAACTCCGCTTGACCCTGCTAATAATTCTGATGTCCTTCACTTCGAGCAGGTCGATCCCGATCACACTGTTGAAACACCTACCTTAGAGCTAATCCAGACCAGTGATTTTTATTTCGGCCGAAATTCCCGAAATTTGGTTTTTTCGGCCCGTGGCGATACTCAAAAATACCGCCCGAAATTTTTAAATTTGATGAAATTTTATCAAATTTGAAGATGATATATATAAAAAAGTGTGTAGCCATGCTTTGCATAACAACCAGCATAGCACAGTGGCAAGGGATGCGTATTTGGAGGAACAGGTCCCAGGTTCGATTCTCCGTTGCCCATTTTTTCCATTTTTTTGTTTTGTGTTTGAATTTTTTTGATCGAAATTTAAAACGAATTTCGGGAATTTCGGGAATTTCGTCTTTATCGCTGGGGACCGAAATTTTTTATAAACCGATATAAAAAACCCTGATCCAGACAAGCAGGCAAAGTAACCTGCTGACTGCCCCGATCAATATCCGCGGATACGAGTCGCCTGTAGTGCCTGAGAATAACATGATCAGCTTTGCTATCCCAACACAGATTCTCTAGAGTAATACTTCAGCAACTTGCACGGAAATTGCTACCCCTGCTGTGCTGCAAAATCTATCCATGCTGCATCTTTCTACAGCATGTGTGAAGGAGCTGTCACCTCCGCTGTTGCCAGAGCCTGAATCGTCTCCCATTTTGGCCAAGAAATTCCGTCGAAGTGCAAGGTTAGCAGGGCACCCCCTGGCCAGCCTCTCAGTGCCTGACAGAGCCAAGTTAAACATTGCCAAACAGATGGGGCTCGTTCCAAGCAGCGAGAAAGCTCTGGGTGAGGCCAAGTTGAAGAAATACCTGCAGGCCTTCAATGTGCCGCTATCTCCGGAGATAATTGGCGCTCTGTCCGATCTCGCACGACTCAACAGGGCCCCTGATTTCCTACAAGCTACGGGGGCCCAGACCTAGGAAATGCTAGCTTAATTGCTAATCTACCTATTGTTGTCCTCTAGTTCTAAATGTATTATGTCTTTTCTCCATCACTTGTGTTGGCTTATGCTCGGCTTGTTGTTGGGCACGCCTGTTGTTTCTTCTATTTTCCCTGCTCGGGGTCCTGTTGGTTGGAGCTAGATGAAATCCGGTGCAAGGGCGGCTCCAGTGTATCTTGTATGCTGTTAGTTCTTTTCGTCCCCTGTTTTCATGCGACTTGTGTGAGTCCGGTTTTCATCTGTAATCGTGCCGACATTATAAACCGGTTGTCATCCATCTGTCTCAATGTTGGACACAAATTGTAGATTGTTGTGCTGGAATGTCAGAGGGCTCAATGCACCAGCAAAACGTGCTGTCGTGCGGAAGTTGGTGATGGATTGCAGGGCCAACATTGTGTACCTTCAAGAAACTAAACTGCAGCTGATCAATAATGCCTTGATTCAGGAAGTGCTAGGCCAAGCCTTTGTGGACAACTTCTTTTATCTACCGGCGGATGGTTCAAAGGGAGGAATTTTGATCGCGGCATCAACAGATTTCTACACAATTTCGTCTATTAGCCTGGGAATTTTCTCCATAACAGTAAATGTCAGCTCTCTTATTACTTCTGGTTTTTGGAGCTGTACGACAGTCTACGGCCCGACGATTTCAGCTGACAAGCAAGTATTTTTGCAAGAAATCTCTAATCTCTGTGGCCTAGTTCAAAATGCTTGGGTAATTCTGGGAGATTTCACTATGATCTATCGGGACTCAGACAAAAATAAGCCGGTAAGAGATCGCCGTTTTATGACAGCATTTAGAAATTGTATTGACTCTTTGTCCCTTGAGGAAATCAAGCTCCAAGGTAAGAAGTTTACCTGGTCTAATCAACGAGAGATGCTACTCTAACCCGAATTGATAGAGTATTTGCTTCCAATGCTTGGGATAGCATGTTCCCGGATTGTCACCTGGCTGCTCTGTCCTCCCCAGTATCAGATCATTGCCCTATGTTGCTCTCCGAATGTGTGTCAAAGAGGTTGTTTAAAGTCTTTCGTTTCGAAAGTTTTTGGCCAAAGCTGCCTGGCTTCCAAGAGGTGGTCGCTGCCGCTTGGTCCAGAGATGTTCAGACCTCGGATGCTCTTCGACGAGTGCACATCAAACTCTGCCGAACAGCGAAGAAACTAAAAGCCTGGAGCAAAGAGATTGTAGGTGCTAACAAACTGCTCTTAGAAATTGCAAGTGAGCTCATTCATAGGCTTGATGTGGCGGAGGAAAGCAGAAACCTGACAGCGCCTGAATTGGTTTTCAGAAGAAATCTAAAGTGCAAAGTACTTGGGATTGCCGCTGTTGAGAGGCTACGTCTCAAGCAAAGGTCCAAGCTGAATTACATTTGTGCAGGCGATGCAAATACCAGATTTTTTCATATCAAGGTCAATGCTAGGAAGAGTAAAAATCAAATTTATGATCAAAGATGGCTGGTTACTGATGACGATAAACACACGGAATTCATAACCATTTTCAAAAACCTGCTCGGCGTGAAAAGACCTAGAGAATGTACTCTAAATTGGGCTGATCTCGGAATTGTCACTCATGATCTATCTTCGCTTGATTAGCCTTTTCTTGAGGATGAGATTAAGATGGCGGTTCATGCCATTCCTTCGGAAAAAGCACCAGGACCAGATGGCTTCATAGGGGTCTTCTTCCGAGCTTGTTGGAATATAATTAAAGAAGACATTATCAGTGCAATGGAGCAGCTCTTTCATTGCAATGGTCGCACGTTGTCCTTGCTGAATAATTCTCACCTAGTCATGATCAAAAAGAAAGAGGATGCAACTCACCCAAATGATTTCCGTCCAATTAGCCTCATTCATAGTTTTGGCAAATTGTTCAGCAAGATTCTAGCCAACAGATTGGCTCATTTCATGAATTCCCTGATTTCCTCGACTTAGAGTGCGTTCATAAAGGACGTTGCTTGCAAGATAATTTCCTCTTCACAAACGGTGCTATCAAAGAGCAGCATACAAAGAAAAAACCGTGCCTCTTCATCAAAGTAGACTTTGCCAAGGCTTTTGACTCAGTTAGCTGGGAGTACCTCTTGGAACTTCTGCGTCACCTGGGATTTGGGCAGAGATGGAGGGATTAGATTTCCATTCTTCTTTCAGCATGCTCCTCCCGCATCCTTATGAATGGTTCACTCGGCGAAAAATTTCGACATAGGCGAGGTTTGCGACAAGGTGATCCCCTCTCACCGCTTCTCTTCGTTTTGGCGCTTGAGCCGCTTCACTACCTCTTTCGCAAGGCCAAAGATCTTGGTTTGCTGGAATCAGTTTTGGATAGGATCGACAAATCCCAGCTTTCCCTCTATGCTGATGACGTTGCCATTTTTTTGAACCCATTGAGCCAAGAAATAACCGTGCTGGGTGACATCTTATCCTTGTTTGCTAAAGCTTCTGGACTAAGGGTCAACTTTGAAAAATGTGAGGTCTACCCGATTAGGTGCACTAACATTGACCTTCTCAGTGTGCTTGCTCCTCTTCCTATGCAACTCAGGTTTTTTCCTTGCAAATACCTAGGCTTGCCTCTGCGATCGACAAGATTGATCAAGTCGGATTACCAGCCTCTCCTCCAAAAGATCAGAGAGCGACTTGCTGGGTGGAAGAACCCTCTGCTCTCTAAAGCTGGCAGGCTTGTCCTCATCAACTCTGTCCTAACCTCTTTGGCTGTTTTCCATCTCACAGTCTTCGATCTCAGCAAGTGGGTTATCAAACAAATTGACAAAATCAGAAGAAACTTCCTTTGGAAGGGAGGCGGTCCTGCTTGTAAAGGTGTATCCCTGGTCAATTGGCGGCGTGTTTGTAGACCGAAGCAATTAGGTGGGCTAGGGATTAAATATTTATGTGTTTTTGGCTCCGCCTTGAGACAACGTTGGCCTTGGCACTCTTGGCATTCAAACCAAAAACCGTGGATTGGGTTTCAGACACCCTGCAACAGAGTGGACATAGCGGCATTCACTGCAAGCTCTAAGATAATTCTTGGTAATGGTCTCACTGCTCTCTTCTAGACCAATAGTTGGCTTGATGGGGAAGCTCCACGGCACATAGCACCATTGTGCTTTCTTAAGGCGAAAAATAAGCTGATCACGGTCAAAGAGGCTTTGTATCAAAGTTCATGGATTGCCGGCTTATGCAATATTGCCTCAACCGCAGAGCTTTCCTAGTTTGTGCTGTTGTGGAGGAAAGTTAATGGTGCATCTCTCACCCCCATGGATGATAGTTTAATTTGGAGATGGACCGCCAATGGAAAGTATACTCCAAAATCGGTATACCAAATGCAATTCCTAGGTGCTACAAGGGACGCATTCTCTGATGCTGTTTGGAAATAAAAAACGGAGCCTAGATGCAAATTCTTCTTATGGACTGCAGTCCAGGGCAAAATCCTCACTGCCAATCGTCTTTGTGCCAGAGGATGGCCCAACTCGGTCATGTGTCCTCTCTGTGGGCAGGCTGAGGAATCGGCCTAGCACCTTCTTGCTCTCTGCCCTTTCACCAAATATATTTGGCGGAAAATTTTTCAGGTTTTGCCAGGACTTGATCTCAGAACAGCGAACACGCATGAAGACTTCGGTGATTGGTGGCTTGCAGTTAGATCAGAGGTCCCTAGATTGCAAACAAAGCAATTTGATGGAATCGTCGCATTCACTGTCTGGAATGTGTGGAAAGAGCGGAATGCGTGAATTTTTGACCTCACTTACTCTCCAGTGGACCAGGTAATAAACGGCATTAACAATGACATTGGTAACTGGCTTCGCGCCTTCCAGTTCGAAGATCATGGATAGACAAAGCCTTCAAAGTTTCGCTTCAGTCCCCAGTGCTCATTCTGCTGCCTCTTCTGTAGCAGTCCGTTGTGTTTTGTTCTAGCTATGCAGTGCTTCACCGTTGTTTTCTTTCTTTTGCTCCAACCGTTTGGCTTGTAAGTTTAACTTCTTTTTTCTGATCTAATAAAGCTTCGTCAGCGCTCCTGCCTTTTCTTCAAAAAAAAAAATGTTTCACAGTAATTACATCGAGAATTTACCATCTGCAGCAAACGTACAAGCACTAAACTTCAAATCAAACACAGGTGTCACCCATCAAGGCAAGAAGAAAGTCGTACCACACAAAAACAGAAGACATGAATACTATTAACATAAACCTACATAGCAAATTAGCAATGCAATGGTAAAAGGCAGGTAAAAGAACATAGGTTACAAGGTCGATCTATTATTATATTAAAGTTAAATGGAGCCACCAGCCACCACGTGAATTCTAAAATAAAAAAATCCTCACGTCAATTGAAGAGACAAAGAAAATCTACAATTGATTGTTGTGGGCATGAATTATAACGGCTTACACTAAAAATTACAATAATAAAATAAAATAATTTTAAAAAAGTTCATATCAAATATGAAAATGTTAGAAAAGGAGTTTATATCAAATACGAGATCTAGCCACGTAAACGCATGGACACGATGCTCATTTAAGGTATAAGTAGCAGGACGACAGTATTTCCTCACCTACAGTGCCTCTGCGCACGTACAGCCACGCGAGGATTGGATGCTCGCCATCTCTGAAGCTTCCAAAAAAAACACCTTAGTCGAATGGTCCATCCAGCTTCTGCTGCTGCAGCTGGCATGTTACAGCTTAAAGGCGAAAACCAAACCTGCAACCAGCAATGTATGCAAGGACTAGTTACATATGTCGCGCATGATGTAGATCCAAGGCCCACATGTATAGTAGCATTGTAACAAACTTCACCGGTTATAGCATGCATGGATAGCTGAGAATTCGTGCGCCTGTGGTGCAGTAGACAACATGCAGAGCTGAAGTAAAGTGTGTGGCAAGATTGATTTCGAGAACAGCCAAAAATAAGAATAAAAAATGGTCACTCACCATTTCCATTTTGCAGCAGGGAATATCGTTCTAACTGTACGGAGTAAAAACATGATTATTCAGATTAACTAACAATCTAACATCCCATTAGCTTCTGCCCTGTAGCCTAGCTTAAAGTTGTGAGGACCGGCAGAAATGGGTCAAGGGGATTACAACAGAAACAGATGTGCACTGCATACTTGGCAGGACCAGTGTCATATGCTTGAGCTAGTTTGTTCATGGTGGAGGACCATTGCTTTCAAGATTTTTTGTGCGCAGAGAAAATCTTATCTCCTGATTCAACACAGGATGAACAGTTGCCATTGGCATCAGAAGTGCAGACAACAAAAGTGAGAATGGACTACCCGTTAATGATACATAACAAGGATAGTACACGAGACCACGAATGCAGATAAAATGTCACCATAAACCTGCTAATAAGATATTAGCGCGGTGTCGCAAAACAGAACTAGACTTCAATAATTCCTCGAGTGAGACACAGATAATCCAAGAAAGCAGTGCTGAGGTGCTGGCAGGATATGTTGACGATTTAAAGGATATGAATGACCATACTGGAAAAAAAATCCAACAAGTGAACAATAATGGACCTGGGGTTGTACTTGAGCAATGTACTTTCTTTTTTAGGAATGGCAATGTACTTCCCAAACAACAGGGTACAACAAATCACTATATTAATCTTAAATTACTAGAATACCTGATACGCGTAACGCGAGAGCGAGATTGTCGCAAGGGAATATCTGCAATTCTGCATACATGCGCATGCACACTTTTTGTGCAGAATTAAAAAAATTGGAGAAAACTTCTTCTCCCCACTTGTAAAATTTCTCCATTAAGTGTGATCCAATCTATCACGGCTGATGAATGAGATTATGTAGGCACTCCACATGCATTTCATCGTGAAACCTGAAATGCAGTCCCTGTTCCTACAAACCAATCGTATGCTGACCATGTTCCTACAAACCAATACCTAGCTCCGCACCAACACCATGAGCGCGATGATTATAATAACAGCTTCTACAGTAAATTTCGAGTTATCTTCATCGACCAGTTCCGTCGGGGGAAATCGACAATTGTGTATGCCGTAGATGCAATCACCACACAAAAAAATCAACCCGATCTCGCTCCCCTCTAAATAACCAGTAAAGAAAACTCGAAATCGTTCTGTGAGAGTACAACCTAATTCGTTGCTCTTGCTCGAGCCACCGCGCCGCCCGATCCGTAGTTCGGCGCTTCGACCACCGCGCCACCTCCGCTCCTCGAACAGCGCCGCTTGCCGCCGCCGCCGTAAACTCTCACAGTTTCCTCCGCCTCCCTCCGACGACGGCGCGGAAACAATATTTGGGCCACTTACGTGTGGGCTGGTCTGGTCTCCTTTGTAGTGGACCGCATTTTCAATGTCATGGGCCACCTTAAGGAAAATAGCAGCCTGCCAATAAACCACTACTGTGATGGGCCTAATAGTACAGCCCAAGCCATTTTGCGCCAACCGCCCCGAGACGGAAGGCCCAATTGGCTAAACTTAAGTATGAATTGCTTTTATTGGCCTAAAGCTCAAAGCTTAGCTTTGATTAACTAAATTGATCATCTAATTATGGCCCCTTGCGGGTTGCCGCCGTCCGGCCTGCCGGCTTGCAATTGTAATAGCCGCTTGCGCACACTGATACTGTTCAACGAAAAACTCAGATCAAGCAGAACAGATTAATCAAGAGTCAGTTGAGGTAATTGAGTTTGGTATCTGACAGATAAAAGACTAAGATATCTTTAAAATGAACGATTGAATCTAAAATATACTTATCATCATATACTATCCTCAGTTAATGCATCTAAAAGAGCTTTAAACTCTGAAGCAATATTTCTTGATATGAGTATTATGAATGCAATTAACGCTATACTATACTGATAAAAAAAAATGTACACACGAAAATTATTACAAATGCAATTAACCTCTTGAGTGTTGGGCCAGACTTTGGCCTTGTACACTTCAGCTTAGTGTAACGTAGCGTAGCGTTTCAGCAAAATTTATCTTTTTTATATAGTCTGTTTGGTGTAATAATTTGTAATGAATTTTCCCAGGTTTTTAGTAGTTCTCTTAAAGATACTAAAACTATTTTTAAATTTTTTTAATAATATTTAAACTTCTTTTAAAGACTCTTAAATTTTGTTGAGACTTAAGACGCTACGCTATACTGCGTTAAGCTAAAATGTACAAGGCCTTTAATGGCCGAGGCGTGTTGCAGTGGCAAACTGGCAGCGCAATGCAGGATGCAGAATGCACCGACGACGCGGTGCTGCAGCAGGAGGGCAAGTGGGCGGAGATGAGATGCACCCACGGACACACGCCATGTGGGGGAGCACGAGCCATGAGGTGGGCACGTGCATGGCCAAGCACTGTTTCTCCCTCCCTCCCTCTCGTCCGATGCAGTTCATGGTGGCCATGCAGATCATGGCGTCATGGCGATGGTGGTGGTGCCTGCCTGCTAGGTCACATGGAGTCCTGCTGCCAAATGGCAATTGATCGTGGATCGTACTTGCGAACGGTGCGTAAGGCCCTCTGGCGTGGGTCCGGTCTGATTTGATGGTTTTTTATAAAAAAATAAAAATGAAAAACATTATTGATTTTTTAAGAATTGTTTTATAAAAAAAACTTACAAAACCAAAAAAAATACAAAATGTTAAAGTAAACGGTTTGCAAAGAATAATAAATTTTGGATTAACCGAAAAAACCCAAACCAAACCACGAATCCAACGGTGGCTAAATAACGCCATGCATGGCTCTACAGTGTACTGTTGCAATGGTGCTTCTGCCTGCGAAGTTGCGATTATTTTTGTTGCTATTGTGCTTGTGAGTAAGGAGAACTGATAGGGTCCCTTTTGATTTTTGTTTTTGTTGGGTTTGTAATTTTTTTGTTATTTTTTGTATAACCATTCATGTAATTTTTTTAAAAAAAACTAAAAAATTTACAGGGTTTTCTGAAAAAAAATTATATATAATTTATCGGAAATGCTTGCAGCCGGGCGTCCGATCCGTCGAACGCCCGGCCCAGCCCGCGCGCGCGTACAGGCTACGCTAGCTAGCTAGCTTGCAGTCAACGAATGTGCGTTTCATTTATGTTCTTTTTCGATTTCTCATTTTTGTATCTTTTTCATTTGGAGTGCAAATCGCGTAGTACAAATTTTATAATTCATCTAAATTCCGTTTGAACTCATTTTAAATACTTTTCTATTTTTTATCTTTATTGGTACAATCGTTCCATCAGGCAAGATAGATTGTTCCGGAAGGCTAGACTTATTGTTCTAGCAAGCAAGATAGATTGTTCCAGTAGGTATACAAGTTGTGATTCATCAAACTAGACATATTGTTTCAATTGGGTTAGCATATTGTTCCAGCAGACCAAATACATTGTTTTAGCAGGTATAAAGTTGTTCCAGCAGGCAAAATTGATTGTTTGGAGAGGCTAGACTCATTGTTCCAGCAGGCAAGATAGATTGTTCCGGAAGACTAGACTCATTGTTCCAACAGACAAACTTTATTGTTTCAGTAGGTAAACTTTATTGTTCCAGTAGGCAAAATCTTATTTGTTTTAGAAGGCAAAAATTATTGTTCCAAAAGGCAAAAAGCTATTGTTCCAGAAGGTAAAAGTTATTATTTCAGTAGGCAAAGGTCAACTATTTCAGTAGGACAAACTTTATTGTTCCAGTAGGCAAACTTTATTGTTCCGGTAATCAAAACTTTTATATATTCTAGAAGGCAAACATTATTGTTTCAGAAGACAAAATTATTGTTCCATAAGGCAAAAGTTATTGTTTCAATTGGCAAAGTTCAACTTATTGTTTCAGTAGTCAACTTTTATTTGTTCCAGTAGGCAAACCTTGTTGTTTCAGTAGGCAAAAATTATTTTTTCAGTAGGTAAACCTTCCTGTTTTATTAGGCATTTCTTTTTACTATTCCAGCAGACCAAATACATTGTTCCAATAGATATGCAAGTTATTCCATCAAACCAAATGCATTATTTTAATTGGGCTTAGCCTATTGTTCCAGCAGACCAAATACCAAGTTGTTCCATCGTATTAGAAGTATTGTTCCAATAGTCCAAATTAATTGTTTCATTAGTATAGACAAATTGTTCCAGTAAAAATTTATATAGTAACATGGGTCTTGTTTTATTCGAAAAATGTGAGGAACACATTGGTGAAAACGGTTTGTGGATTGGAACTCCCAGTCAAAAGTTATGATCGTTTAAAGAAAAACAAAAAAATCTTTGCTGACGTCAGCGATGACGTCATCGCGAATTGTTTCGATGGAGGCGCGCATTGTTTCGGGCGTTGACGCGAATTGTTCCGGCAGAGTTTTTTTTGCTGAGTACTGCGCTGTGCGTTTGGCCAGGGGAGACGTCCGATCCAAATTAATTTGGTCGGACATCCGGCCCCAAGTTCAACCCATAATTTATTTAGTTTTTATATACTATTTTAAAGGTGGACATTTATTTGTCTTTCTCAAACTGGTCGGGTGACTGGTGGTCATTGTTCCTCTTTCTCAAAACTTCCTGCGAAAGCAATGAAGGCAGCGTACGTGACCGTTTATGTGACTCTCTGCGTTCTTGATTTGCATGGTGAAAGATTACCGCAAACCTGCAAGAAAACGTGCGCCCGTAGAGATAGCTATCTTTCCCCTCTTTCTAAACTATAATATTTTTGTATCATTCTTTGTTGAAGTAAGATTTTAAGAGCAACTCCAAAAGGCCTGGTATAATACTGTAGCAGATCTAGAGGGGCTGCTGGAGGGAATGAATCTTTTAGAGGGTAGTGTAATTTGTGAAGAAATTTTAGAGGGATGGATAGGGGGGACGCTAATAGTGTTTTAGAGGGGAAATATAGAGGGGCAGTTGGAGTGAACGTGAATAAAACTACAATTTTTTTAAATAGAAGTTAAGCAGATGATTAGAAAGATAAGGGCAAATCCTATCATACCCTAAGATAAACTTAACACTGTAAAATAGAAGAAAAAAAAAAGAGAAAAGTAGATGGATAGTGCTAAGTTTACCTTAAGTTAAGATATCATTTGAACATGCTCTAAATATTGGAGATGCTCTAACTAAATATTTGACTTGTGATTAATGGCTCATAGGGCCTTTTTTAGTGTCTCTAAGCCAAACTCCTTGAGTTCAAAGCAATTTCTCGGTATTTTGAAATCGTTGCTTACAACTCTTAAAACTCGGCCAAATCAAAATTTTCGGTTTTGCTTGAGATGTTGCGATGATTTTTTTTCCACAAAATAACAGGAGTGATGCCTATTTATATATATAGGCTTGCTCTTTGCAACTTAAAACAAAAAAATAAAACTACCGCTAAAATATGTTATTTTTTACAGGTTAATTGATGTAGCGATTTGTATTATTTTTTGTGGGATATTAATTGGTTTTCTTGGGGTCTACAAAAAATTAGCCTTTTTTAACTCTTCAAGGCCTCTCTCAACGAGTCACAACTTTTTTATAGAATAAGGCCATGAGGCCATGTATAGGGGTGGATTCGAGTCGATCCTAAGCGAGCTTAGGCTATCTAAGCTGGAGCTCGGCTCGAAACAACATCGAGCTTAAGGTCGAGCTCGATGAAAGCTCGACTAGGCTCGAGATTGGCTCGGTTGAGCTCGAATGAAGGGATTTGTGCTGTTTTAAGAGAAAGACGAGACTATATGAGCTCGGTTGGACTTGATTTCAAGCTCGAGCTCGCCTCGAATTGGTTGAAGAATTGGATTTAAAGAAAGAAATATGCTATGCAATGATGATTATTCAGGCTCGGTTGGGCTCGATGAAGGCTCGGGATCGAGCTCGAACTCGGCTTGAATAGACTCGAGCTCAGGACCGGGCTCGAGATCGGCTCGTTTAGCATTCAAGCTCGATACAAGCTCGAATCGAGCTCGATCCGATTTTAAATAGCTTGTCAAGCCCAAGCTTTTGGTCCAGCCCTAGCCATGTATAGTGCAGGTGTGGTTTCTTACAAAAGAAAACAAGTTTTTTCCACATAGGACAACAATGATGTAGAGCAAGTAGACGCGACAATAGAGGAAGAAGATCACATGACCTAGAGGAAGTAGACGTAGCAGTCCACCACAGACATAGAGGAAGAAGATCACGAATAGTTGCGAGATGCGCTTTCCAAAAGCCTTGTTCGCCAGACACCAAACATCGGGAGGGAGTAGGGATAGGATGAAGATGACCCCATTGATGTAGTGTTGTAGGCGACAAAGATGCCGGTGAATACAACAATGATGTAGAGGAAGTAGACATAGTAGTAGTAGAGGAAGAAGGTCACATGACATAGAGGTAGAGAAAAAAGATCACGTGACATAGAGAAAGTAAACGTAGCATATTGCGAGCAGTCACGCGGGTGCCAAACACTGGGATGGAGTGACAAAAACCCCAGTAGGTGAGGCGAGGCGAGGCGACTAGTTAAAACTACTTTCAAGCCACTCATCAGGTAATAACAAATTACCATGAAAACAAAAATAAATGGGACCGACTAGAACGCAAGCTTCTGCATTTTGCGTTTCGTGCAGGTGACCCTTTTTTCAATACAATTGTATAGAAGTTTCACCGTACAGAAATACTGAAAAAACAGTATAAAAAGTGAAAAAAACTCTAGAACAGCGGCGGACGGCGGCGGCGGGAAGCAGGTCAGCACGTTGGCGGACGGCGGGAGGTCGGGCCGGCCGCAGGAGAAGATGTCCGGGGTGACGACGGGGTCGGCGCCGACGAGACGCGGGGAGAAGAGGCCTGCCGTGGTGGTGCGAGCAGCGTCCTCGGCGGGCGGCGGCGGCGGCGAGCGCGCAGCGGCGTTGGCGGCGAGCGCGCAGTGGCGGCGGCGGCGAGCGCGCGGCGTCGGCAGCGAGCGCGCGGCGTCGGTGGCGAGCGCGCGCGGCAGCGGCAGCGCCTGCGCGGGCGCCCGCGCAGGAGCAAAACCGAAAAATAAATTGTTTCCTTTAACTATGCATGAAATCACATATGTCACGGTAGTAAACCAGGAGAATGCGGGAATCCAATAATTAGACATACAAAGACTTTTTTATTTTCTCTCGAAAAAAGACCTTTTTCATTTGTTTTTACGTCGTAGGTTTTTATTAGAAACTCAAATCGATGAACGGTTTTCATCATCTTTTAGGCTACATTTTTTTAGCAAAACAAAACCAACCAGATTTGTATTTTTTTCATATTTTGTTGAAATTGTTATGAGGTAATTACGGTTTTGTATGCCATATAGCTATTTGACGTTGACAATTAACCATCGCTCTTTGATACACATAACTATACAAAAATAGCAAATCACATGAATTTGAAAAATTAATTATTCATGGTCGTTAAAAAACTATTCCGCTTCTGTCATGTAAACATGATGGAAACCATCGTGATTTTTGCAAACAAAAAACCACGTTCATGGCTAGCTTCCTCTGCGAGAGCATGTATAACAGTCAACAGACGAGCATGAATCAGGCCAGGCCACGCGCCAAATAAAAAAAGAACGCATCCGTTGTCCAGCAGACACAAGGAAAAACAGTGGAGCATTGCATTTTTTTAATGCCACCTTTTTCAAGGGCAAGTGTGTCACATGGGGATCATATCATAGCTGTGTTTTTTCTTGGTATCCGGACTAATCACATGAAGTCAAGTGTGCTTTGATCAGAACAAAGAACGAGTAACATGGCTGATGTTTCTCTGCAAACCCCAGCACAAGAAAAAACTAGCCAGATCCGGGCATCGGAGAATACATGAGTTTGTTTCTGCTAAAAGTACTTAAATTATTTACAATGTAAAAAATGTAAGTTTGGTTAAAAGCGTAGAGAGAAAAATATGGTTTCAAGAAGAACATTAAGATGTTAAGATTAAGAAAAACATTATAATATGATACGGCAACGTATAAAATGACGGTTTCAGCACAAAATAAAGAGACAGATGAGTGTGTTTCGTTCGTGGCCTTGCATAGCACCAAAAGAATTTTGATTATGGCCAAATTCAGGACACGACCAAATCATGAAGAAAATCATTTGCTTGGATTGAACCTAAAATTTGGCAGGACGAATTGTTACTCTTTGCTTTGAAGCCGAATGAGTTGGCCCAGTTCTTTTCAGCTTAACAGCTTAACGTCTTAACAGCTTAACGACTTATTTACGTTTTGAAAACACATATGTTTTGAGTTTTTTGAGTCCGTTTTTTCGCTGTTTTAAAGGTGGGTTCTAACGCTTTAAAAAGCAAGTCAAACGAAATGTATCCGAATCTCGAGACTATCTCGAGAAACTCTCGAAGTTCAGTCATTTCAGCCGTTCAGATCAGCTCAAAAGAACAGGGCTTAATCAAAATTTGGTAGTTTGTTTATTTCAATAAAGTGAGTTTACAAAAAAAATATTTTTAAAATAAAA